>LR812540.1:28574346-28756846 GCA_903798195.1 Danio kyathit
AAACATATATGTTACATATATGTCAAAAACATATATCTCACATATATGTCAGAAACATATATGTCACATATATGTCAGAAACATATATGTCACATATATGTCAAAAACATATATGTCACATTAATGTCAGAAACATATATGTCACAAATATGTCAGAAACATATATGTCACATATATGTCAGAAACATATATGTCAACCTATATGCCAGAAACATATATGTCAGAAACATATATGTCACATATATGTCAGAAACATATATGTCACATATATGTCAGAAACATTTATGTCACATATATGTCAGAAACATATAAGTCACATATATGTCAGAAACATATATGTCGCAGATATGTCAGAAACATATATGTCACATATATGTCTGAAACATATATGTCACATATATGTCAGAAACATATATGTCACATATATGTCAGAAACATATATGTCAACCTATATGCCAGAAACATATATGTCAGAAACATATATGTCACATATATGTCAGAAACATATATGTCACATATATGTCAGAAACATATATGTCACATATATGTCAGAAACATATATGTCACATATATGTCAAAAACATATATGTCACATATATGTCAGAAACATATATGTCAACCTATATGCCAGAAACATATATGTCAGAAACATATATGTCACATATATGTCAGAAACAACATATATGTCAAAAACATATATGTCACATATATGTCAGAAACATATGTCACATATATGTCAGAAACATTTATGTCAAATATATGTCAAAAACATATATGTCACATATATGTCAAAAACATTTATGTCACATATATGTCAGAAACATATATGTCACATATATGTCAAAAACATATATGTCACATATATGTCAGAAACATATATGTCACATATATGTCAGAAACATATATGTCACATATATGTCAGAAACATATATGTCAACCTATATGCCAGAAACATATATGTCAGAAACATATATGTCAAAAACATTTATGTCACATATATGTCAGAAACATATGTCCCATATATTTCAGAAACATATGTCACATATATGTCAGAAACATATATGTCACATATATGTCAGAAACGTATATGTCAACCTATATGCCAGAAACATATATGTCAGAAACATATATGTCACATATATGTCAGAAACAAATATGTCACATTTTTCAGAAACATATATGTCACATGTGTGTCAGAAACATATATGTCACATATATGTCAGAAACATATATGTCACATATATGTCAACATATATGTCAGAAAGATATGTCAACATATATGTCAGAAACATATATGTCACATATATGTCAGAAACATATATGTCAACCTATATGCCAGAAACATATATGTCAGAAACATATATGTCACATAAATGTCAGAAACATATGTCAACCTATATGCCAGAAACATATATGTCACATATATGTCACATATATGTCAGAAACAACATATATGTCAGAAACGTATATGTCACATATATGTCACATATATGTCAGAAACATATATGTCACATATATGTCAGAAACATATATGTCACATATATGTCAGAAACATATATGTCACATATATGTCAGAATCACATATGTCACATATATGTCAGAAACAAATATGTCACATTTTTCAGAAACATATATGTCGCATATATGTCAACATATATGTCAGAAAGATATGTCAACCTATATGCCAGAAACATATATGTCAGAAACATATGTCACATATATGTCAGAAACATATATGTCAACCTATATGCCAGAAACATATATGTCACATATATGTCAGAAACAACATATATGTCAGAAACGTATATGTCACATATATGTCACATATATGTCAGAAACATATATGTCACATATATGTCAGAAACTTATATGTCACATATATGTCAGAAACATATATGTCACATATATGTCAGAAACATATATGTCACATATATGTCAGAAACATATATGTCACATATATGTCAGAAACATATATGTCACATATATGTCAGAAACATATATGTCACATATATGTCAGAAACATATATGTCACATATATGTCAGAAACATATATGTCACATATATGTCAGAAACATATATGTCACATATATGTCAGAAACATATATGTCACATATATGTCAAAAACATATATGTCACATATATGTCAAAAACATATATGTCACATATATGTCAGAAACATATATGTCACATATATGTCAGAAACATATATGTCACATATATGTCAGAAACATATGTCACATATATGTCAGAAACATTTATGTCACATATATGTCAGAAACATATATGTCACATATATGTCAAAAACATATATCTCACATATATGTCAGAAACATATATGTCACATATATGTCAGAAACATATATGTCACATATATGTCAAAAACATATATGTCACATTAATGTCAGAAACATATATGTCACAAATATGTCAGAAACATATATGTCACATATATGTCAGAAACATATATGTCAACCTATATGCCAGAAACATATATGTCAGAAACATATATGTCGCAGATATGTCAGAAACATATATGTCACATATATGTCTGAAACATATATGTCACATATATGTCAGAAACATATATGTCACATATATGTCAGAAACATATATGTCAACCTATATGCCAGAAACATATATGTCAGAAACATATATGTCACATATATGTCAGAAACATATATGTCACATATATGTCAGAAACATTTATGTCACATATATGTCAGAAACATATATGTCACATATATGTCAAAAACATATATGTCACATATATGTCAGAAACATATATGTCAACCTATATGCCAGAAACATATATGTCAGAAACATATATGTCACATATATGTCAGAAACAACATATATGTCAAAAACATATATGTCACATATATGTCAGAAACATATGTCACATATATGTCAGAAACATTTATGTCAAATATATGTCAAAAACATATATGTCACATATATGTCAAAAACATTTATGTCACATATGTGTCAGAAACATATATGTCACATATATGTAAAAAACATATATGTCACATATATGTCAGAAACATATATGTCACATATATGTCAGAAACATATATGTCACATATATGTCAGAAACATATATGTCAACCTATATGCCAGAAACATATATGTCAGAAACATATATGTCACATATATGTCAAAAACATTTATGTCACATATATGTCAGAAACATATGTCCCATATATTTCAGAAACATATGTCACATATATGTCAGAAACATATATGTCACATATATGTCAGAAACGTATATGTCAACCTATATGCCAGAAACATATATGTCAGAAACATATATGTCACATTTATGTCAGAAACAAATATGTCACATTTTTCAGAAACATATATGTCACATGTGTGTCAGAAACATATATGTCACATATATGTCAGAAACATATATGTCACATATATGTCAACATATATGTCAGAAAGATATGTCAACATATATGTCAGAAACATATATGTCACATATATGTCAGAAACATATATGTCAACCTATATGCCAGAAACATATATGTCAGAAACATATATGTCACATAAATGTCAGAAACATATGTCAACCTATATGCCAGAAACATATATGTCACATATATGTCACATATATGTCAGAAACAACATATATGTCAGAAACGTATATGTCACATATATGTCACATATATGTCAGAAACATATATGTCACATATATGTCAGAAACATATATGTCACATATATGTCAGAAACATATATGTCACATATATGTCAGAATCACATATGTCACATATATGTCAGAAACAAATATGTCACATTTTTCAGAAACATATATGTCACATATGTCAACATAAATGTCAGAAAGATATGTCAACCTATATGGCAGAAACATATATGTCAGAAACATATGTCACATAAATGTCAGAAACATATATGTCAACCTATATGCCAGAAACATATATGTCACATATATGTCAGAAACAACATATATGTCAGAAACGTATATGTCACATATATGTCACATATATGTCAGAAACATATATGTCACATATATGTCAGAAACTTATATGTCACATATATGTCAGAAACATATATGTCACATATATGTCAGAAACATATATGTCACATATATGTCAGAAACATATATGTCACATATATGTCAGAAACATATATGTCACATATATGTCAGAAACATATATGTCACATATATGTCAGAAACATATATGTCACATATATGTCAGAAACATATATGTCACATATATGTCAGAAACATATATGTCACATATATGTCAAAAACATATATGTCACATATATGTCAGAAACATATATGTCACATATATGTCAAAAACATATATGTCACATATATGTCAGAAACATATATGTCACATATATGTCAAAAACATATATGTCACATATATGTCAAAAACATATATGTCACATATATGTCAAAAACATATATGTCACATATATGTCAAAAACATATATGTCACATATATGTCAGAAACATATATGTCACATATATGTCAGAAACATATATGTCACATATATGTCAGAAACATATGTCACATATATGTCAGAAACATTTATGTCACATATATGTCAGAAACATATATGTCACATATATGTCAAAAACATTTATGTCACATATATGTCAGAAACATATATGTCACATATATGTAAAAAACATATATGTCACATATATGTCAGAAACATATATGTCACATTTATGTCAGAAACATATATGTCAACCTATATGTCAGAAACATATATGTCAGAAATATATGTCACATAATGTCAGAACATATTTCACATATAGTCGAAACATATATGTCACAAATGTCAGAAACATATATGTCACATATATCTCAAAAAACATATATGTCACATATATGTCAGAAACATATATTGTCCACATAGATTTGTCAAAAACATTATGTCACATAGATGTCAGAAACATATAGGTCACATATATGTCAGAAAACATATATGTCACCTATATGCCAGAAACATATAGTGAGAAACGTATATGTCCAATATGTCACATATATGTCAGAAACATATATGTGACATATATGTCAGAAACATATATGTCACATATATGTCAGAAACATATATGTCATATATATGTCAAAAACATATATGTCACATAGATGTCAGAAACGTATATGTCAACCTATATGCCAGAACATATATGTCACAAAAATGTCAGAAACGTATATGTCAACCTATATGCCAGAAACATATATGTCACATATATGCCAGAAACATATGTCAGAAACATATATGTCAGAAACATACATGTCACATATATGTCAAAAACATATATGTCACATATATGTCAGAAACATATATGTCAACCTATATTTCAGAAACATATATGTCAGAAACATATGTCACATATATGTCACAAATATGTCAAAAACGTATATGTCAACCTATATTTCAGAAACATATATGTCAGAAACATATGTCACATATATGTTAGAAACATTTATGTCACATGTATGTCAGAAACATTTGTCACATATATGTCAGAAACATATGTCACATATATGTTAGAAACATTTATGTCACATGTATGTCAGAAACATTTATGGCACATTTATGTTAGAAACATATACTGTATGTCCCATATACGTCAGAAATATATATGTCTCATATACAGTATGTCATAAACATGTCAACATATATGTCAGAAACATATATGTCCAGGGGCGTAGCAAACATTTTAAAAGTGGGGGGTCAGCTGTATGAGATCCAATAGATTACGTTCATATAGTTATTGATTACCTGTTTCTAAATTGTCTGTCTCTAAAAGTGAGGGGGATGTATCCCCCCATCCCCTCCGGTTGCTACACCCCTGGACATGTGTATGCCTTTTCAAATCATGTCCAATCAACTGAATTTACCACAGGTGAACTCCAGTTAAGCTACTGAAACATCTCAAGAATGATCAGTGGAAACAGAAAGTACCTGAGCTCAATTTAGAGCTTCATGGCAAAGGCTGTGAATACTTATGTACATGTGATTTTTCAGGGGTTTTATTTTTAATAAATTTGCAACAATTTCAAAAAATCTTTTTCACATTGTCATCATGGGGTATTGTGTGTAGAAATTTGAGGAAATAAATGAATTTAATCTATTTTGGAATAAGGCTGTAAGATAAAAAATGTGGAAAAAGTGAAGAGCTATGAATACTTTCCAAATGCACTGTGTATCGTAAGGAATGATATAACAGAAAATTTAAGCAATTTTAAAACCTTGACTATTTCAAACCACAGTATACCTTGAAAACAGTTATTGTCCCATGCCTAGTTGCAACAACCCACAGGGACAGTTGTAACATTTATTAAAATGTATTAATAGAAAACAATTATAAAACATCAGGGTGAATTTTAGGTCTTTTGATAAACAGACTAAATGTAAATTAATTAAATTGTAAATATGTTATATTGCCAAATAAGTATAGTCTAATAAAACAACAAGCAACAACCAATTATAAGGCCTAAAAAAATTTTAACAGAAATATTTTTTTACTGAAAATCTAGACCAGTGATGCCCAAACTAGGAGCCGAGGACCAAAGTTGGCCCATGGTAACCGTTGATTTGGCCTGCCGGGACCAGATATATTTCGATGTTTTATTGTTAAAAGCTAAATAAAACAAATGTTTTAATTAAATGGTGAAATCAATCAGATTTTGTTTAAATGTACATGCTGTTAACCGACAATGGATGATGATGAATGAGATTGATGAAGAATGATGGGGATGTTTCGATGTTTAGAGTATTCAGCATTGAACTCCACTGTGTTATAAATGTGATTGTTTATGTTTTTATTGCATTAGGTTATAATTTATAAATAGTTATACTGCATTAGTTATAATGGTTTATTGTTTTTTATTTATTTTGAAATATTATTAAATAAATATGGAAATTACCCATGGCAATTTTAATGTAATATAGTTTGGTATATTTATCTTCAGCCCGCGGCTCTCAATAATATTTGGTTTTGGCCATTCATATGAAAAAGTTTGGCCACCCCTGATCTAGACAATGAGTGTGGATCTTGGCCTTTTGGATTATTAACCCATAACTAATTTGTTTTTATTTTTTTAAAAGACAATATCATAATAATGACTGTAAATAAGTGATCACATAAAACCTTATCCATTAATATAAATTGAAATGATCAGAAATCCTGCTCTTTTGTTCACATTGGGTGTTTGGATGTGGATCCGTGATGTTTAAACAGTTTGCCATGTTACATGCTTTCTTCTATCATCAATTAACTGCAGTGCTTTCCAAAAGTGTACTTTCGTGAGTGTTTTGTGTTTTGTCTCCGTCATCCACGTCAGTCACGGAGACCCATCAGGAGGTGAGGTCCACATTTGGGCATGTTTCCTTCCACTGCGCCCTCGTCACGTTTACGCACGTCCACAAAAACAGAATGAGACAGATTTGAGGGTCTTTGGGGGCTATAAATACGAGAGGTTGCTCCTTTAATCACAACTTTAAACAGCATGATGGCAGAAACGCACAAGAACATGACAGTGACCCGCACTATCAGTGCTGGAAACTATGCGAGGACGAGCGCCGACAACCAGTCAGAAAGCGCGGGATTCCCGTTCGAGCGCAGGCACAGTTCGGCGGGAATTCTCGCGCTCAAATGGGCAACGGCAAGAAGTTCTTCGTTGGGAAGTTCGCTTGGTCTAGAAAACCCCGGGAGTAAAGACAGTATCCGCAGTGTCGTCGTGACACCGGACAGCATCCCACAATTCACCATTCCAAAACTCGCACTGGACGATGGCTACAGATCCAGGGCAATTGAGAAAGAACGACAAGCTTGTGATGAAGAGGAGGACTGGGGAAGCACTGAATATGTTAGCTCATCCTATCATCCCAGGCTTTCTCTATCTTCATCAGTTTCATCATCATCATCATCTTCCAGTGTATCTCCTTTGCCTGGAAGAAAAGGCATTTCAGACATCAAAAGAGCTCAGACTCAAGGAGATTATTCGTTCTCCAGTTCTCTTATGGAGGTTGAACAATGCTCTGACCTTGCCAGCCGAGCTGCTCTTTCCTTACCTCACCTTCCCAAAGTCACCACGCCATACGGCTTCGTAACCTTAAGCAGAAGCCCACAAATGGCTAATGAAGAGGCACTCTTCTTCCAAGGGCATAGACGTTGGGGTCATGATGAAGAAGTCAACACGTCTAGACACCCAAGGCTGGAAATCAAACAAAGCATCAGGACATCATCACCAGTCCAGATACATGCCATCAGCTCTTCACATCAGTCTCCTCCAGTAGCTCATCGTTTCTTCAGAAGCCACAGTGTTACAGGAGTTGAGATCCTGAAGCAACAGTGTCCGAGCAAGGAGCCAGTAAAAAAAGCAACAGTCAGCAAGAGCAAGCGAAACCTTTGGGCAATTCTTCGGAATAAACAACCAAGAAAGAATTTTGATTTTAACTGAAACCTCAGATGAACAATCAAGCATGACATTTGACATCTGTTTTGTTGTGTGAACAGTTATGTATTTTATGTGTTCAGTTCTTATGTTCAAAATTTGTTATAGATGTTATTTGACCAGCAGTTCATTCCTCTGTGGTGACCTTTTGATTAATAAAGGGACTAAGCCGAAGAAAAATGAATGAATGCTATTTGACCTGAAAAAGAAAAAAGATTTAACATAGAAATTGTTGAAAATGCTGTCTCCAGACATACACCAACATGAAAAAATACTATAGTAATTTATAGCAAATACTGTAGTGTTTTTTAACCACACTATAATAAAGTGTATCATACTGTAAATGTAATAGTGTTTACAACACTTGGTTAATGAATACTAAAGTTTACTGAGTATTAACTATAATGAGCTGATAAACTATACTAACTACTAGTAGTGTGACGGATTACGAATCTCACAGTTCGGATCACGTTATGGTTTTTTAGTCACGGATCTGACCATTTTTCAGATCAACCATAAAAGAGGAGGAACAAATGTCATTTGCTTTACATTTATTACAAAAACAGCACTGCAAGACACTTTTAGTTTAAAGAAACAGAATGTAAAACCTGTAGTTTTATTAAAAATAAAATAAAGAAATAATCAGCTGAATAAAATTAAATGGTAAAATATTAAATACTGTGAAAAATTCAATGTTACTACTGTTGCTGATATTGCTAAATCTATAAATAAAATATTATACAACCCATATTTATTTTTAGCCTCATTTTCAATAAATGATTCAGTTATTCACTCATAAAACTTCACGTTTCATTGCTAGATGATCATTTTTGAAGAATTATTCAGTGGCATATCTTTGATGGCAGGTTGTCGCCACCAACAAATTGGTCAAATAATGTAATTGCTGCCTGCAACTTTCATTTTTGAGCGTCAAGTTAAATGCATATGACGGTGATTGTAATCTTTACCATAAACTAGGACTGTGCAATGAATCGAAATCGAATCGCAATTTGAAATGTTACGATTATCTAACCGCAAGAGGCTGTGCTATGAAATGTATATGTATTATTTAATTTTCCCCGTCCAGAGCAAATGCATGACTACCGTCTGTGTGTTACTAGCCAGTTGAGTGAGCACACTTTCGTTCTGCCCAATCAGATTTGCGCTACCGAACTATGCAGTTGGTGGGTGTTAATTGTGGGTTAATAACACCCACAATTAAAAACAAAAAAACAAAGAAACAGGAAAGCTCAGACAATTGGAATAACGGCATCTGATGCTTCAAAAGCATTAATAGACTAATTAATAGACATTAATATCAAAGAAAAACAGCAATTGTAAAACAGGAATATTTTGGTTTCAAAGTCACAGACACCAAACAAAAACAAATCATTTTTAAGAGCTGTCGCAGAATTGTTGCCACGGCTTATAGATTATTGAGCTGAAGCTTGACTACAAAATTAAATCACAAATCAAATTGCAATATCTGTCAGAAAAATCGCAATTCGATATTTCCCCCAAATCGCACAGCCCTACCATAAACATCAGTGGTTTTATCTAAACTATAAACTTTTCTCCCAGTACTTCTGTGTTATTTGACTGTTTGTATCTTCATAACTAATTCAAAAGACTAAAGACTCAATCTCTTTCTTTTTTTTTTTTTTCGCGTTTTCAGATTTGAATGCAGCGATTCAAAGGATTAATAAACATATGCAAATCACCATCATTTGTAATTTATGTTGCGTGGGTGTTGAGATCCCGATCTTTTATTGATTAGTCTTGCAGCTTACATTGAATGCATTAATGCAGGCTAAACAAGTAGGGACAGAAAACACCTTTAATAACCTAAGAAACCCACCACATGACGAATAACCTACCACAACTTCTTCCGTCATCATTATATTTTACAGGAAAGCCTAAATGCTTTCATGTGATTTGAATGACGCGAGAGGCGATCTCTCTGCGATCGTTACAAATTTAGGATTAATTTACCAGTAAAAAAATTTGTATTAATCCGCGGGCCACTTGTGTACGAATCATGAATCAACCGTGATCCGTTACACCTCTATTAAATACGGTAGTATACTTTAGCTTTACAGTAAACTGTGGTGTATTGTAACATAATATGTACACTGTAAAACCCAAAAAGTTAAGGTAACTTAAACCTTTTAAGGAAACCGATTGCAACAAACCATTTAAGTTCAAAAACTAATCCTAATGAGTACTGTGAACTTAATCTACTTGAGTAAATGAAACAATTTGAGCACATTAAAGCCCAATAAATGAACAGAACTCAAACCAACTGAGTACTGTAAAACCCAATACGTTAAGGCAACTCAAACTATTTGAGGAAACCGATTGCAACAAAGCATTTGAGTTAAAAAACTAATCTCTATATATAGTACTGTGAACTTACTCCAGTTAAGTTGAAGTAAAGAGGTATTTAATTAACTCATCACCTTCAACACTAAGTTCAAAACTCTTTTCAAATTAGTAGAATTAATATAAAGTCAATTTTGAGTTAACTACACTAATTTCATTTGATAAAGTTGACTGTTGGGTTTTACAGAGTAGAAAACTACAGTATTGGGTCATTTGATTATACCATAGCAACTATAAAACGACAACAACAGATTAAATCAAGTACTTTACAGTTTAAAAATACTATAAAGTTTACTATAAGTTACTATTAAATTTTATCACATGAGGCAGTGACCTCAAAAAGCACGAAAATATATGTATTTGCTTTCAAATCACAGCTCAAACTGAAGCTAAACTACTTTTTAAGAATGTAAAATAAAAAAAATAAACATTTCAGAACGGTGAAACTTGTTGGTTCATTCCGCTGTGGTGACCCCAGATAAATTAGGGACTAAGCTGAGGGAAAATTAATGCATGAATGAAACCTGTCCAGAGGAAAATACACCATCATTTGTCTTGCTTCATATGTAATGCAACATTTTCTCTGTCACCAATCTTGGGCAATATAAATCATAAAAAGGGAAAAAGATGTTACTTTAATGCAACATTTACAAAAGAACAATATCTGTATATGAAAACGACATACATACACTATGAATGCTGCAGTGAAATCCCATTTTAGTTTAAGTGGACGGTTTGAATGTTGTCAGCATTGTCCAGGCTGCTGATGTAAATCTGCAGCATCTAAGCATAAGGAAGCCCCAGCACATTCAGGACCACAGCATGTGAAGAGTCTCTTTACTGAGAGAAGCACATGAGCGTAATGATGAACCACTTCAGGGTCTATTTAGTGCTTGCTTTGTTATTGTCTCTACCTCGCCCTCGCTCCTTCTTTTTCATTTTGATAAGGGCTTCTTCTCTGCACTTATGTCTTAAATTAAAACCGAGCAATTCATCTTTTGATCTACAAGACATGATGGACTTGTAGGAAACGCTCAATTTGTTGCTGTCTTTGGTATTGTATATGAAAATAACAATTTGTCAAAAAGTGGACTGCATTGCCTCTACTTCTCTTTTGGCAAGACGCTTGATTTTAATCAATTGGAAACAATCATTTCCCACTTCTCTTAAACTGTGGGCCTATGATGTGTTTCATTTCCTTAATTTATAAAAAAATAAGACTTAATTTAAATGGTTCTGGGTCCAAGTTTACAGCCATGTGGCGTCCTTTCATAAATTACTTCTAAAGCCAAATGTAAATGTAAGTGGATTAAATGATGCTGATGCAGTCACGTTTTGCTTGATGTTATCTTCATTTTTTGTTGTTGTTTTTATTTATATGTACACAATGTTAAAGCTCTATGTTTATACGTATGTTTTTTGGACTTAAATAAAAATAAATTAAAAAGGGGGGGGGGGGGGTGCTCAATTGCTCAAAACATCCTACATTTGGATTCTGTTAGACTTAAAAGTAGTGTAAGACTGATTGGCGATAGTCTATAAATTGCTTAAAACAACTCATTTCAGTCCTTTAAGATTTTTACAAACGGTAAAATAATGGTAAAATATTGTACCATCCATCATTTATATTTTATTTATGGTAATAGTTTTACATTATTATGTATAGTATGTAGCAATAAATATTTGTATTTTTACATAAAAAAAAAGGCCTATCGAATTCAACCTAGTCCAGTGTTTCTCAACCACGTTCCTGGAGGACCACCAACACTGCATGTTTTGGATGTCTCTTTATCTGTTACACCCATTACAGGTCTTTCAGTCTCTGTTAATGAGCTATTGATCTGAATTAGGTGTGTTTGGTTAAGGAGACATGGAAAACGGGCAGAGCTGGTGGTTCTTCGGGAACGTGGTTGAGAAAAACTGACCTAGTCAACTGTGCTTGTTATTATCATTGCAGTTAGTATTTCATAATAGATTTCAGCCTTTATATGGAAATCTGTAATATTTCTACACTGTAAAAATCCTGGTTGCCTTAAACCTTATGAACCAAACCATATAAAAGTTCATGCTTTTATGACTTCTAGGCTGGATTACTGTAATGCTCTGTTCGCTGGTTGCCCAGCATCCTCTATTAATAAACTTCAGTTAGTGCAAAATGCAGCTGCCAGAGTTCTTACCAGGTCTAGAAAATATGATCATATCACCCCAATTTTATCCTCCTTACACTGGCTGCCTGTTAAGTTCTGTATTGATTATAAAATATTGCCTTTTACCTATAAAGGCTCGTACACAGCGGGACACTTTTCGTTTGCGTTTATCGTCAGCATTTTTCCAAGGCGTTTTTCCAGATTCAAACCCAAGCGATTTTCACAGGCGTCGAGCAGAAGAGTATGCAAAATCACACCTTGACGTTAGATGGCCCTACAAAACTTTAAGCTTCTGACACAAAACGCGAGCAAAAAACGTCTCGGTGTGCACGGGCCTTAAGGCTTGAAATAATGTAGCTCCTGTTTATTTAACCAACCTTCTGTCTCGCTACAATCCAACCCGCTCTTTAAGAACTCAAAACTCAGGGCTTCTGGTAGAACCTAGAATAGCAAAGTCAAGTAACGGAGGTCGAGCCTTCTTATTTATGGCTTCTAAACTCTGGATTAGCCTTCCTGATGATGTTCGAGGTTCAGACACACTCTCTCAGTTTAAATCTAGATTTATCTATCTATCTTTTTAGTAAAGCATACAATGCATCGCATAACGGTATGTTGCATGAGTGTGCTGAGTTGATGGTGTGGTGGTCAATAGAGAAGAGAGAGATCATAAGACTGATTTTTGAAAGACCACAGTGACAGACTAGTCGCGCACTGATCTTGTGGGCCAGCCTGATGACCCCCGGTGCCCTACTCACACCTGCAGTTCTCCACAATGGACATCCAGCATTCTCCAGCCTCCGGCGCCTGGACTGCAGCTCCACACAGGAGGTTTGGACAGAGGAAAAATGGTCACGCTCAACAGAGCCTGGTTTCTCTCGAGGTTTTTATTTTCCTTCACTTCATCAGTTGGTGAAGTTTTTTTCCTCGGCACTGTCGCCACTGGCTTGCTTGGTTTGGGACTTGTGGAGCTTCACATCGATGGATTTGCTCTTCAGTGTTTGGACTTTCAGCAGTGATAATTAAACCACACTGAACTGAACTAAATTAAATTTCAACTCTGAAGTCTGGACTTTACTAGAACTTCTATGTTAAGCTGCTTTGACACAATTTACATTGTAAAAAGCGCAACATAAATAAACATCCATTGTCCATTGAACCTATATTATGTTAAACTGACTTAAAATAGCTTGCATAACTTATGAAATTAAGTTAGAACATGATTAGCTTAGTTTAATATGTTACAATGACCTAAAAACATATGCTGTCGGGACTAATTGATCATATAATTTTTTATAGTGTAGTCATAGATTTTCCATTGGTGTTATTAATATTCTCATGCAGATTCAGCTGTACATAAAAAGGAAAAAAGACCCAGACAATAAGCCTTCTCTGACTCACTCAAACCCTTCAGCCGGAAGAGCTACGTCTGTATCTTCAAAACCATCAGAAGACACTACACTATGAACCACAGAGCTGTGGCTGTATCTGCAATCACATTTCCTCCCTACTGTTTAATTTAAAAAAAAAACTGCAAATTTGAACATGTTAAATGTTCATTATTAACATTTCTTAACATTAATTATAATAATAATTATTAATAATACAAATTGTTCATCTTTTTCAGGCAGTTTGTGTATATTTATAGTTTTATTTAATTGAAATTCTTGTATTTTATTTGGAAAACAGTTCATATTATGTTAGCACTATTCTTAAAATATCTACTATAATAATAGAATATTATAGCCACATAAGGGGTTCGTCCAAAAATGTTAGAACAAACAGCTTATTTTGAATGACTGTGTCAATGGAGAAAGAGTATTTATGCAGATTTTGTAGTTATATTATCTACCAGTAGGGGGAAATTTCATTTTTGATACTCAACTTTTTTGATTTCATCAACCACACCACAAATCACAAATAAACAAAATGTACTCTTCCTACGGTTTTATTTTTTAGACTTGAGAAGGTTTTTGATCCTGTTATCTCTTTGAATATTCAGTGCAATAGTCGAGTATGGGAATAAAACAAACATTCGTTACACACCCCTAACCCTAACCGTCATTGGGTGATGAGCAAATCGTACTAATTTGTACAAATTAGATCGTACGAATTCATACGAATTAGCCACTAAATCAAAAAGTTACGAATTGCCGTGAGATTGCGTTGGTAAATCCCACCAATCAGAGTCGAATGAAGCAAGCAAGTTCACCAAGTTTATTTAGCTAGCTCCGCCCACTTCATCATAAATTGTGTAATCTAAAAAACATAGCTAACAACTTTAAATGAATAGTTTTATTAAAATTAACAGTATTTCTTTTGCTAGTGCACATTGTTATTCTTTAGGTCAGAGATGCCCAAAGTTGGCCCACGGTAACCTTTGATTTGGCCCGCCATCCAAGAGAGGGAGAATGTTGGTGGTTGGGGCGAATGCCTTTGACAGAAATCGTCAAATTAAATTTAAAGTAATCTTTTGTCTTTGTTTTATGCTAAGCTACAAAAAAGGCAACTGAAATTAAATGAATCAGAGCTTTAAAATGTAAATACTGTCACTTGAAGTACAGTACATCTGACATCTACAAGCATATTAAGGTAAAGTCAGGAGCAGCTCGACTAGTGTATTCAACATTGAACTCTATTGTGTTATAAATGGAATTGTTTGTAATAAAGTTCATTATAAAATGTTAAAAATGATACTGCAGTAGATATTAAATATGATTTAAAGCAACTTTTCCTAGTTTTTTTTTTAAGTATTATCAAATAAATTAGAAATTTCCCTTGGCAAATTTAATGTAATGCGGTTTGGTATATATTCAGCCCACAGCCCTCAAACAAGTTTGGTTTTTGGCCCTTTATAGGAAAAAGTTTGGGCACCCCTGCTTTAGGTGAACAGTTAATTTATTTAAGTTAATACACAATAAAAACGTTTGTTATGGTTAATCCGCAATCAAAATCTGACCATTTATTTTCATTTGCTTTAGAGTGGCGGTGTTCAGTCAAATTTGTCTTACCTTGTCAGATTGTCTTACCATCCATTCAAAAAGTAGGTAGCACATTTTGATGACGTACAGTAATATGCTACCCATCAGATTTTGCTACCAGTGTAAATTTTAATGTGGAGTAATGTGTTATGAAGCTGCAATATCGCCCTAACCTTCCTAACCCCAACCTCAGAACCATTCAAATACAGTGTTAGTAGCATCTGATGGGTAAGATAAAATGTCAGGACATCAGTTTGATGGATTAAGCCACAATATTCGCGCCTCTCTATCTGCTTAGTTTGCTACGAGTGTGCAAAAAAAGATTTTTAAAAGTCTCACAAATTTCTGCTTTACTGATATTAAGTACACCATCTTTTATCTTTATCTTATTTTCATATACTTCTTAGCTTCATATCAACGTTTAGAATGTTTTGGTCACCTCATAGCTGGTTGGGTTGGTTCATGGTTTAGGACTAAATGTGTAATGGTAGAAAAGATGTCATGTTTGGGGTTGCTTAATGTGTATAAAGGGACAACAGCATCCTCTAGTGACCAAAAAAAATCACATACTCTTACGGTGCGTTTCCACTACAGAAAACTATTGTGTGGCGTGATGTGTGATAAATGTGTAAACAAGCTGTCTTTCACCTGGTTAAAGCAGCTGTGCTAAAATTGGACATGCCCCAGAGCAGTGGCGCTGTAGTGTTGCCAGCAGTACTCACACTGGCAGGTTTCACGTGCAGGTTTCACGCTGTAGCTGGTTAGTATAAATTCACCAAGGACATGTTTCTTCATCAAAAGTTATGTTGATTCTGGAGCAACATTCCAACCAGCCAATCAAAATTAAGAGACACGTTTATAGTTAGGTTTATGTACTTCTACATGATTGTTATCCAACTGTTATTCTCCTCTGATTTTGAGAATAATTTACAGCAAGGCTTGGGTTTAAGGGTAGAGATTAGGTATGGATTACATTTTGAACAAACATTATGTTCTAGGCTCAACATGGATGTTAATCCAGGATCACATACTACTTGGCCAACCAGTGGTAACTCCAAATTGTTGGTACTGGCGCATACATTTATACATGTAACAGACTTCATGAGTTGTTCTAAACGTGCTTACCTTTTAAGAGTTCTGAGCTGGAAGTGACGGGTTGGTTTTCCCTTTTAAGAGAAGAGTCTGAGGAGTTCAATAAATGGTTCGCAATGATTTCATCCCACATTTGATGTCACTTGTTTTCATTTTCTCTGTATAATTGCCTACATTTGGTGACCCCGATACTCTCGGACGTTTCCAGAGTTTCTTGTCAACGTGTGTTTACAAGATAATGGCCTGTGAACGTTTCCACCGCTCCTTGAAGTCTGCTCTGCAGGCTGCCCTGAAGGATGACAGACTCCCTTGGGTATTGCTTGGGCTTCGAACAGCCCTCAAGGAGGATCTCCAGGTTTCTTCGGCGGAACTTGTGTATGGGCAAATACTTCGAGTGTCTGCCGATTTTGTCCCTAGTGTCAGCACTCCATGGTCTGGATCGCAACAAACCTCCATTTTGCAAATTCCTGCCTCCTCTTTCGTTCCAGTGCCTACCTCTCAGCCTGGACTTCACAAGACTTAGTTTCCGGATGAGCTGTCTTTGGCAAAATTTGTGTTTGTTCGACATGATACACACAGAGGTCCACTAAAACCACCATACCATGGGTCATTCAGAGTTCTACAATCTACGGATAAGACAATCAGGATTGATGTTGGAGGGAGGTTGGAATGTCTTTCAATTGATCACCTGAAACCAGCTCACAGAGACCTGGATCAGCCAACTCAGCTGGCTTTGGCACCTTGGCGTGGATGTCCTATCTCCGTCAAGTTAGTTGAGCTGCCTGTTGCTCAAGATTCTTTTGGCAGCAGCCCACGGCAAGTAACCCGAACGAGAGGGGGTCGAAGTATTCACCCTCCTGTTTGTCTGGACAGAATTCACAAGTTGTTCTAAATGTGTTTCCCCTTTAAGAGTTCTGAGCTTGAAGTGACGGGTTGGTTTTCCCCTTTAAAAGAAGGGTGTGAGGAGTTCAATAAAGCGATCGGTTCACAATGTTTCAATCCCACATTTGATGTCTCTTGTTTTTATTTTATCTGCATAATTGCCTACAGTACTGTGTTTTTGTCACTTCAACTCAACTTGGCATGACTGGTGTATTTCAAATTGAAAAGTTTCATATTCTGGAATGAAACTCAATACAATTTAGCATGTTATCCAATGATAGTTAGCAGTACTAAAAAACTGGTTCCTTTTTTTTTTTTTTTTTTTTTAAGTTTCCTTATATGAAAATACAGCAAGCTGAAGTGCACAAAATGCACTCAGCCTTTCCGCTACCAACCTCAGATGCTAGATATGCTGTGGTAATGGCTGAGAGAGTGACAGAGAGAGAGAGAGAGTGAGATAACTTCCACGTGTGCTAATGCACCAGAAGAAAACTACAGGAACTGGCAGTTGGAGGAGGGTGATGCACATTCACCACACTCAAACTATCACACGCCAAACTGCAATGAATCAAGCAACAGACTACGCTCTCCTGGGAGCATCAGGCGGTACATCGCCACCTGCATTGCCCATCAAACAGCGCAGGTAAGAGATGCTAGTGTTACGGCTTAAGTTATGTACACTTTAAAACAGGAAACCTCATACCGCGAAAGTTGCTCATTGCTCAGTATAGTGAAATCAAACAAAATTGAAGCAGGTCTAGCATACTCTCCATATGTGCATGTTTAGGAGCACGTCTTCCTCGAGCTCGGTCCAGGATTTAGAGCTGAAGGTGGGAGATCTACTCTTGTCTGGACCACAGACCCCAGTGTCTCCATTTACTGAAGTCTTCACTACTACTTACTGTAATGCAGTCTACTGTCCGATACATCATCGATATGGTAAGGACTCATAACATGGAGTTGTTTGGGGGGTTAATTTTTAAAAGTTACTTTTGCAGCAAGTGATGATGATCCTACTAAAATGAGAACTGGTTATTGTAACCTTTCACATGTTCAGCCTTCCTCATTTCTGATTTTGTTCTTTTACAATTATTTGTTGTATACATGAGAATGTTTAAGGAAGTAACACCTGAAACCAATACAGTAAGCCACGAGACAGACAACTCAACCACGTAGGGCCTTTGTCTCACGGTATTGTGGGAACTGAGAGTTTCCATAGATTTTCATTTGCAAAATACATGACATGGCGACGCAGTGGTGCAGTAGTGCTGTTGCCTCACAGCAAGAAGGTCGCTGGGTCGCAGGTTCGAACCTCGGCTGGGTCAGTTGGCATTTCTGTGTGGAGTTTGGATGTTCTTCCTGCGTTTGCGTGGGTTTCCTCCGGGTGCTCCGGTTTCCCCCACAGTCCAAAGACATGCAGTACAGGTGAATTGGGTAGGCTAAATTGTCCATAGTGTATGAGTGTGTATGAATGAGTGTGTGTGTGTGTGTGTGTGTGTGTGTGTGTGTGTGTGTATGTGTGTGTGTATGTTTCCCAGAGATGGGTTGCGCCTGGAAGGGCATCCGCTGCATAAAAATATGCTGGATAAATTGGCGGTTCATTCCGCTGTGGCGACCCCAGATTAATAAAGGGACTAAGCCGACAAGAAAATGAATGAATGAAATACATGACATGCCACATCTGAGTATGCAGGTGTACATGCAGTATGTGTAGGCTTTATGGCAGGGGTGTCCAAACTTGGCTCTGGAGGGCCGGTGTCCTGGAGAGGTCATTTCAAACTTGCTCCAACACACCTACCAGGAGGTTTCTAGTATAGCTAGTAAGAGCTTGATTAGCTGGCTCAGGTGTGTTTGATTGGGGTTGGCGTTGAACTTTCCTGGACACCGGCCCTCCAGGACTG
This sequence comes from Danio kyathit, assembly GCA_903798195.1. Classification (NCBI taxonomy): domain Eukaryota; kingdom Metazoa; phylum Chordata; class Actinopteri; order Cypriniformes; family Danionidae; genus Danio; species Danio kyathit. The sequence goes on from LR812540.1 coordinate 28,594,179, forward strand.
AGTTCGGACACCCTTGCTTTATGGTAATCTTTACCGTTATGTTGCTCAGAAAATCACCAGATGAGATTCTTCTCAGATGAAATTCCTCCTCCGGTACCCAAAAAGAGTCTGACGAGAACCCTGTCCCTCCCGATGGAGACTCTGGAACAACCTTACCCTGAACATACAAAATCCTACAACTATGAAAATCCCCTGTATATGATAGCACCATTCCATGGCAGTCATACACTACAAGAAGAGGAGCTACAAGAGGAGCTGCATCAAGGTCTGTCCTTGCACAATGTGACCTTTGACACGCCAGACGAGCAACTTCAAAGAGTCCTCAGAAGCTTCCAGAGCCATGAACAGGTATCCACAGGAATTCAAGAGTGCTATCTTCAGTTTCTGAGGAACATGTTGCAGAACATTGAAGCGAGCATCTTCTCAAGTGAGCAGGAAGTGGAGATTTCAAAGACTTGTCATCCAAATGACTTTATACTGTGTGGGCAGAAGTGGAATTCTTACTACTTGGTGCATTGCCTAAAGGTTCCTGGAAGAAATTTTGCAGCAAAGGTAAGGACATCAACAGTACAATTACAAAAGAAGACAAGTCAGTCTAAACTTGAAATGAACCTAGTTAACAATTCTAGCAATCTGAAATTGTGTGTATGCTGGTGTGCAATAATGCACAGGACTTTTCACTCCAAAAATATAAGTAGGCCATCATTATTTCCCAGTCTAAGCCCTTGAACCAGAATGCAAACCCTTATAAGGCAACTCTAGCTCACAGTACAAAACCCTCAAACCACACTTCCTTCAACGCACCAGGTGTTGAGCAACAGTGCTAACAGTTTAATGTGTGCCACGTACATTTAAGAGAAGGTTTTTAGTCACAATGCAACCGTTTTGGGGTCGAGAACTGCATGAATCAATTTCCAGCAAGCATGCATTTCTTTTTAAAAGTTTAATATACATCTAAACAAAGATGGCTTAGCTAAAACAAGGCTAAATTTGAGTTGTCTCTGAAAATTTTTTTACGTCATCGCATACACAGGAATGACTGACTGCACCAATGAAATCTTACTAATCTAATCTTCTAATTGTATTTAGTTTTTTGCAATTCTTAGATGTATTAGACTTTTACTGACAGCCCAAATTTAGCCTTGTTTTAGCCAAGCACAAAAACACAAAATTGCTTGGTGGGTTTGTAAAATGTGTCTATTCTTAAATTACCTTTAAATGTTCCGACAGGTTCACAGAGGGGATTCCGCATCAGACTTTGATATATCCATACCTCACCTTAACATTGAGCAAGGTGTGTTCCATTTCCCAAAATGCACAGCTACAGATCAAATTTGCACATTCAGGCCTTCACATGAGGACACCGCTGAAGTATGTCAACAGCAAACAGTTGCTGATCTTCTGGAGCAAGGGGTTAGTGTAACCATGGTAAGAGATTTTCCATTGGGAACACTGGAGGACTTTGTTGAGGAAGGACACTTTTTGCACTCCATCCATCCTGAGGTTTACGAGAGGAGACTTTGTCTTCTTGCCCTCCAGTTGGTACAAGGACTCCAACAGCTGAGACTTTTTAATGTCATTCACAGGGATCTGAAACCACAGTGTGTTAACTTAGTGTGGCCAAGCATGAAACGCAAGGATGCTAATGCTTGTGAATACACTGCTGATTTGAAAAGAGGAAGTGACATGAATACAGACTCCATCAAGCAAATAGAAGAGAGGAAAAAAAGTGAGATTGGTCAAACCTTATGGGAGGAGTGGGGCACCCCTCGTTTGGTCCTTAAGAGCCATTTTGAGGATGATGTTTTTCAAGAGGCAACATCCCAAGAGTTCCAGTTAGGGACTTTGCTCAGGTACAGTCTACATCTCAATGACAATAGCTCATCCGAGAGCAGGGCAAAAAAAGACACTCCGTACACCTCAGGTTTGCTCTGGCTGGTCACCCAGCTTACATCTGAGAAACCTGAGCTACTATTGGCAGATGTGGCAGGTGTCCTCCAGGTCTTACTTTGGGGTCCACGACAAGGACTCTTCCAGCAGAACCAACCGGAGAACTCTGTGTTTCATAATTGGCTGTTACTTAAGAGATCTCTTCTAGTCCTCAAACTTGCTGAGAAGGGACTCTTTCAGGATCAGCAAGGCTTCGACTGGGAAGACTATCTCTGCTTGCATTATCTATCTTTTTCTGATCCCGAGACTATGCGTTGCATAACTGAACGCATAGGCCTTCATGATTTTGTTAGACCTGCTTAACAGATCAAAATGCAATTGCCAGTTGGTGAGCCTTAGAATCATCTCCACACTGATGTTGCTATGAACTTGAGATTTAAAAAGCTACGAACAGATCACCTTGTGCTATATTTGTAATTCACATTTACATCTAACGCTGCATGCTAACATCTGGACATAACATACAAAAAACAGGGGCCTGCCTGTACAATGAAAAAAATAAATAAACATAAGCCTAAATAAGCATTTATTCCTGCCTTTTATGAATTTGCTGACTTTTTTTTGTTAATTTGTGACATTTGATTTAAAGGGTTAAATTACCCCAAAATTACCTCATTTACTCTTCCTCACGTGGTTTAACACCTTTGAGTTTCTTTCTACTGTTGAACAAGATATTTTGGAGAATGCTGGTTGCCATTGACTTCCATAGTATTTTTCCCCCTACTAAGTCAATGAGAACTAGCATTAGTGGATAACTATAACTATAGGTTTGTGATAAAAGGGGGAGTAAATGACAAATTTTCATTTTGGGGTGAATCTCTTTACCTTATTTTAGGTAAATGGCTCCCATATGGGACAAGTTAATGTTCTTATAATTAAGAAAAGTTAAGGAAATAAATTGTCCCAATACCTTGTTTCACATAGTTTCATATTCTCTGCAAGGCTCCATACAAACACAGAGCTTTTCTTTCCCTATTGTCTTGCCAAAAAATAAATAAATAAAATGAAATGAAACGTTAGCTATATAATCAAATTACTTTGTTCACATAAGTTAGGGTTACTTCTATTTACAGTATAGGCTTCTCCATTATAAACCGTGCATAATCACAAAATGAGCTTATGGTTGGAGTTTGACCCTGCGCTTACTTATTAACAATACCTGGAAGAAATGAGCATTATGAAACATTCAAAGGAGTTATAATTAAAAAAAAAAAAAAGCCCAGTGGGACACAGTCTAATGATTATCATTCTGCATGTGGAAATTTGCACACACAAAAAAAGGAAAGCAAAACCAAGCAAGTAGTGTAGGGTGAGCATTTTTATTCTGCACACTGTAGCAAACATGCAGACCAATCCTATTGAAGTTATAACTAAAAACTTCAAAACTCATGCACACATTAAGAAACAATAAAACAGTAAAAAGAATCAACATATCAGCAATGAAAACCATAATTCTACATACATTGTTGCTTAAGGGATACCAACCATAAATATTATGCTCTAAAATTGGTGAGTGAGGGAATGGGAATCAGCAAAGAATCCAATTATATTGGAAAGTAAGCCCAAGGCCGATGGCTTAAAAACTAATGGTCACTGTGAAAATTTGGTTTACACTAGTGCAAATACAACTGAAAAATACAGCACAACCCTTACAAGAACTACAATGTAGTAAATAACAGGAAAAAAGGTCAATTTGACATTCATACTATGTTTCTTTTAATGGTGACCATGTTGGGTGAGAAACAGCATAGTTATAAGAAGCAAGATGTGATTGAGGAGTCTTATTCATCACCATCCGAGTCTCTTTCGATTCTGTAAGCCATGAAGAAAGCATCGGGGCGGGTTGGGACGAGGGGATGACCTGGTCTCACAATCTCAAAGCCCATGAAACTGAATGTCCGCAGCAGTGATGCTGGAGATGATAGCAGAAAGTTAAAAACTAGCTTAAAAAAAAACAAAATGCGTAGAGAAAAGACAAAACCTTACCTCTGTCATCTCGGCTCTTATGGAAGCAGATGAAAACGTGATCAACCTGTAACTTTTCTTCTGCAAACTCCAGCAAAAGTGAAAAACTTTTGGAAAAAGAAAGGGGAAAAACAAATTTGAGTGTCATTTCACATACTCGACACGGATAAGAATATTAGTCTGAATTTGACTAACCTATCTTTGCTCCCTTCAGGGAGGACACCAGTGGGGATTTCGATGTAAAGGTTTGTCCCCTTCAGTGCCCCCCTCCAGACTAAGTGCTTGCTCACAGAGCAACGCCGCTCAAAGAGCAAAAAACGTACACGGCTGTTCGACTGAGGGGCTTCCTCAAGAACCAGTAACTGAGCATCCTACAAACGACACACAAATATAATTACATGGACTACTGTACAGTCAGTTGATAAACTGTAAAAGTGGGCAATACATTAAAATCATTAACATGAGTATCAGGCGAGGTAGAATGTTCAAATTCAGTTCCCGTAGGTGATGAAATTAATTTGTAGATAAGATATGAAACCGCTGCACAGTGAGATAACCAACTAATAACCCGAGTCATGCAATTGTGTTATCTTTATGCAGAAGATCTTCAAGAGTTTACTCACAGAATAGAATAGCTTAGCTGAAAGACTGTGATCCCGCTGATCATTCCCTCGCCCACCTGGGATCTTCAGGGGTGGGAGAGGGACATCAGGAACACCACAGAGGCCCCGGACACGGGTTACTGCAGCGATGGGAACTGTAATCAGTAAACACACATCTGTTAATATCCAAACTGAATGACATCAACATATAATGATTGATCGTTTGCTTCTGGGTCTAATTTAATGAATGACAGCTCAATTTATAAATGGTAGAGCATAAATAGCAATACTGGGAGTTTAACACCCCAAGATGAAAATAAAATGAGTGTTTTGTACATATGGAAAAAACAGGACAACAGTGGTGCAGGTGAGGAAGTGCCGAATGACGCATCTACAAAAAAAAATATATTCATCTTTTATCAGCAGAAACAGGCATGCCAAATTGGTATGACAGCAGAAATCATAAGCATCTGACAGTAGTAACAGGGTTTCGGCAGGTTTTAGCAAGTTAAATTTAAAGCTTATTTAGACCATTATGAATTAAATTTTAGACTCATAAAGGGCTAACCGCTAAGGAGTTTTTCGAATGGCCCAGTTGGAAGAGATTTTTATTTGCCCTATCAAATTTTTTTATTTAATTTCATACATTTAATCATAAAATAATAATAATAATAATTTAATAATTAAAAAATATTTGAGTTAATTCTGAGCAAATTATTTTAAATATGGTGTCAAAACAAGCAAGCTCTAGTTGTATACCTACACTTTTTTCAACATATCCTTTCTTAAAAATAAAAAAAAGAAATGTCCAGGTCAGCTTTCTCAGAACTAAATACATGAAAACTTTTAAACAAATGTTATTGCTGTATTGTTATGGTTTTAAAGGAAAATAGTTAAACCATTATGATAAATGGAGTTAAAAATTACAATCTTAAATAAAAAGTTAAGTTTTATTAAAATGGATTGTTGGTAATTGTATGGATGTTAAACAGACAGATTGGGTAGCAATACATGAACAAAGGAAAATTAAGACCGGTTTACAAAAGATTTAATACCTACAACACAATATTTCATTAAATTTAAGAACTAAAATTTTTTATTTGAGATTTAAGGCATTAAGACTTTAGGACCAGCATATATCCTGAGTAAAGAAAATACATAATACGGTCCTGCAGTCCCAAAATGTCTGTGAATGACGTCACATGATGCATTAAGTGCTATTTGAAACCCCCTTTCAAATATTTAGAAGTGGCCCCCAAAATGTGAAAATGAACATCCAAAAAATTAAATCTATTTTCTGGTTTTAGGTAAAGTGTTTTGTAAAATGAGAGATGTGAACACAATAGGAGATGTGAATAAGAGATGTGAAATGAGAGTAAGAGATGTGAGATGTGAAATAAGAAATGTGAATTTTTACTTCTGGTTTAGTTGACATTTTATAATTAAATTCTCAGCACAAAGAATACAAAAGACTAGGGCTGGGCAATTAATGGAAAAATAATCTAAATTGACATTCAGAACCTATAATCAATCTTAATTTTTCCAGGTAAATTTTTTCTATTATTTTCCCTACTGCATGCAGAGTCACGCGACCCCGCTCTGTAAAGTCTGATTTATACTTCTGCATTGAACGCATGGGTATGGTCCAATAGTCCAGTACAGCCATCACGCGGTCGCATACCTGCACACTTCTTATTAAAAAAAAAAAAAATAAATAAATAAATAAATAAATAAATGTTTAACTACACATCACACGGTAGCACTACATTGACAATGATGGTAAGCTGCGCCAGAGATGCCTTGAGGCGGCATATTTTCTATAATTTATTATTTGCATAAATTATTTAAAAAAAAAAAAATTATAGGATATACAATAGTTATTTTATTTAGAAGAGATACTGCTTGTTTTCTACTTTTAATATGAAAAACAATATAAAAATAATTAATTTTGCTTACAAAAGAGCAAGTTATTCATTTTCACATTTTTTATAAAAAAAAAAAAAAAGTGACTGTTCGTTTTAAGTAATGTGCGTTTTAATATCAGTTGTGCAACATTATTTTATTATTTTCAAATCAAGTGATGCACCCTACGTTTGAAAATCTCTCACTTGTAATATATGATATTTACTGTTCAAAACTTATCAGTGAACTAGAAGGACAAAAAATAAAATGAATTGAGAATTAATGGTAATCAAGTTAAAATGTTCAATTAATCGAGAGTTTGATTTTAAGCCAAATCGCCCAGCCCTACAAAAGACACCTGAAAAATTAATGTATATTTGCCATTCACAGCATTAAAAGAAATGAGTTTGACAAAAAGCATAGCATATGCTAACAAAACATAAAATAAAAATATAATATATGCAAATAATAATAATAGTATGTTTTTTTACATAAAACTTAAAGAATCCATGCCTTAAAATGATTCAGCACCTAAATGTGCGACTGCAAATCTTAAAAAAAAAAAAAAAAAAAGATCCTCATTTCACTTCAGTGCCACATTTAAGAAAGCAATGTGAGGGCAACAACTTGTTTGTCCCATTGAAAATGGCTTAATCCCCGAAGCCAGACTACATTACAACACCACCCTTGCAATTCACACAGGACGTAACGAGACTGTTACAGATGCTGGTGTGGGAGGGGAAATGAGGGCTAGTTATACAACAGCCTGTAGCAGGTGAAGGAATGAACATCGACATCATCTTAACACGATGAGTAAAAGGGAATACCGCATCAACAGGAAACCTTTGATCAAAGCTTACATGAGGGACACACACAAATACAGGAAACTAAAGCATCTATTCATATATTTAAGCTTAGATGACGCATCGCAGCATTAAAAGACATAAATTAAAATCTTAGGGGGGAAGCTTCTGACCAAAAAGGAGACATGAGGTAACCTGTGTTACAAAGAAATCCCAGAAAAAAAATGTGCCTATATCTAACGTTAAATCAAAAGGCAGATGAGGTAATCCACATTTCCCCTTTATTTCTCTCCCCCTGCTGATCACATAAACCATATTCCAGATTTTTGTTTGTGTAACGTAAAGGTTTGATGAATTAAAAAAAATCAATAATATATTGTAAATGAGCTTGATCAAAATATATACGTCAATGATTAGATTATTAGCTTAAAATCATAGTGGTACTCGGCAATGATGCATGAGAAAAAAAAAAGAACAAACAAGGGGGGGATGGGCGAGGCGACGTTTAGCGATTAGCACATTACAATTCGTTTCAAATCGTTTTAAACAGCTATTTTAGATAGAGCACTTAGTTTAAATGACTTCTAATTGTTTTTACTAAATATATTAGTAGATAAAACACCTATTTAGCAGAGAGACAACGACAAAAATGTCTCACTTTGTTTTTACCAGTTAGCATTTTTGTTAGCCACCTCGCAAACACCTACCCGTCAATCACTTGTTGAGCTGTGCGACACCTACATAAACGCGGTATATTCGTGTAAATCTATCAAATATTACTATAAAATACATATTAGCGTGTTATAAGGCAACATCGTGATGTTTAAACGACCCCAAACCTGCTGAAAAGGCCAAACTGAGACAGAATCTAACGTTATATCAAAATCCATTTAAACAAACGTTGGCGATAATGACAGTTTGAAATTCAGATTTGAACGTTTCTCGAATGTTCTGCGAAAGAAACCGAATCGGTTACCTGGCAACGTACCTGTCAATCATTCAAATCCGTGACTGATAGGCAACACGAGCCCACCTGAACTGACAGAAGGTTTCACGCGTGATATTTACCAGTTTTCCCGAAATTACGTCATTAAGCTAGTTTTCGCAGACGTACAGACTCCGTATTCAGCTAGCAAAATCATTATACATCAAATACGTTACATCTCGTTTCGTCATACGTTTTATAGCTGGCTAGGCTATGCTGCTAAAACAAGGCCGCAAGCTAGCTAGCTTAAAAGTCCCACATTACCTTTCACTCTCGGGTTTATTACGGGTCATTTCGATCACTGGCATCTTGGGTATTTTACTCTCTTTTTCTCTGACAAAACAGTGGCTATTCAGTATCGTCTGAAGGTTGGATTTAACCATCCGGCCAACGTCAAGGCCCAATTCTTCTCCGTCCGTGCTCCAACCGAATGTGTTAATGGCTGTAGGCCCGCAGCAGTTATACTTAGAACACGCGTGGGCGTGGCTTCAGCGTTACGTCATGCGCTTTAACAAACAAATAAGCCTAGAGTGGAAATAAACAAATGAAAATATAATATACGTTACAGAAATCGGGATAATAGGCATAATGTTTGATTTATGATTCAACATTTGCATAATATAGGAAAAAAACTGAAATATAAATTATATCTGAGTTACATAATCTGTTAATAATTAGCCTAAGCATAATTTTCATTGCTACGCCCTCGACATAAGCAGTACAAGATGTACTATATCTAAGATCATAAGGCAAACATTTCACCTGAGAAATCGTAATAATACAAACTTGAAAATGAAATTTAGTTTGTGTGTAAAAAAAAATAGGGTGAATCATATCAATGTTCGGTTCAAGATTGCAAAAAGACCATGTAAACTCACAAGTGCTTGATGTTTTATAATGAAGTCTCAGCTGTTGCTGTCCATCAAGGCTCTGAAGAACTTGAGACCCCAGTTTTTACTCAACCACTCCGGCTCTGCCTGGTAAGAACTGCACTTTCAACTACAAACTACCACTAATGTTGTCTTTGTTTGTTTATACTCTAAATCATACTGTAAATTATGTTTATACTCACATGTAGGCTGTCGTGATTTTGACGTTTTTGCAGCTGCAACAGATATTTTTTAGGCTTTGTGTTAGATTCTAATACATTATTATAGTAGTTTAAATAGTTTTAAATGTACATATTTATGTGTAACATACAAAACTGGGTGGAAGTTAAGTAAAAATATTGAAATTTGTCCACAGAAACCTCCTGAAAGGATCATCAGAGAAAGTATGTATTCCATGAGCTGTGATAAATGACACTAAAACTGTTTGCACATGACCTATAGCTATATTTGCATGTGAATTGTGTAACGCAAATTGTTGTAAACCTTTCAAAATCTGCAGTATTGGATTGAAATACCAGATTTTCATTTTGTTATTAGCTGTATATTTGTCATTACATTGAAGTCCTTATAATAACACACATGCATGGTTAGTTCATCCCCAAAAAAATGAAAATACTGTATGTTGTTAATTTAATCACCCTCAGGCCATCAAAGATATATTTTATTCAGTGGAACATTAAATATATTTTTAATTGCTAAAATATTTTTTTTTATGATTTATAAAATGCATATCAACAGCTAACAACATTTTAAGTGTAAAAACGATATTAATGATACACTGTTGTCTTATAAAGAAATCATCCACCCATTTTTTTAAAAATTGTTTTTAGACTATCCATAGCCATTGACTGGCATTATATGAATCACTAAGCCTCAAACTTGCAGCTAAATCCTTCCTAAAGATCCCATGAAGTGCTTTGAAGTGTGCATTTTTTATTCAATGTTTGACAATCTCAACTCTAACATGAAGAGAGAATGGGACATAGAGTAGCTTCTCTTCTTTAAACGGAGCCAATAGTGTTTAGTTTTTAACACAGTGCTACTAGAGAGTGGTTGAGCTCTAGCACATCCAATGAAAAGCGTAAATGAGAACTGTCTTGATGGGGTCGGGGCATGTCAGATACTAGAGAGCATTTGATTGGTCAAAAGATTTGATGAGAAACGGATGTATGAGGCGACGTTAAAACAAATCATTGATCCATTTAGGTGCAAGTGACAAACTGCGAGCTTTGGATGTTAATATCTTCTACATGCAAATGTTGTCACTGTTTTGGAGCACACAACCTTATAGATATACTTAAGACCAATGGTGAAAAGTAACAAATTACAAATACTCAAATTACTGTAATTGAGAAGTTTTTCTCAGGAATTGTAATTTACTAAGCAAAAATGGGTACTTTTACTTTGCCTTGAGTACATTTTTAGTGTAGTATAGATACTTTTTCTCCATTATTTTCCTTACCAGCAGTCACTACTTTTTTATTCTCATCTATGGGGATTGGCTAAGTGGAAAAATCAGTCCTATGATTCCGGTCCAATCAAATCTCACATAGAAAGTAACAACCTCAAGGCACTTTATAATTGTAAAAATGTTCAAAAGCACGCACATCACTTTAACTGGGGGCTCAGCCAAACAGCAAAAAGTGCAAAATATATATTCAAAAAGGTGACAACACTAAAGCTCCAAAAATACCAATTTATTAAATTAAATAGGCTGATACAGGGTGTATCAGCATATCATTTTTTTTTTTTATTTAATAAATCTGCATTTTTGGAGCTTTGGTGTTGCCGCCTTTTTGAATATACATATTTATACACTAAAAATGTAGTGGAGTGTTTGGAAGCATTAAAATCGTCCAAGAAGATGTCCAAATTCTTTACACGCACTAACTCAAAGACTGTTAAGACACTGATGAGAAGATGATGTTTACTGTATGATGACTAAACAACATGGCTAAAGTGGCTTAAACAATAACTTAATCCATTACAGAATGTTACATTTACACATGCCTGCACAAATTGCATGTAAACGCATCAGCCGTTCACAGTGTATACTCAATACTCACTACTCTTGAGTACTTTTAAAAGGGCTACTTTTTACTAATACTTTGAGTTATAATTACAACAGATACTTTTACTTTACTTTCACTACATTTTTGGGCAAGTAATGGTAGTTTTACTTGAATATGATTTTTCAGTACTCTTTCCACCACTGATTAAGACTATCATACTGATACTAACATCTAAAAAAAACATTTGTTTAATTTCACGGGGACTTTAAATGTTCTACCAACAACAACCTACATCTTGGATGGCATGAATATGAATATGAGGGTGAGTATTTTTGGATGAACTATACCTTTAAGGATTCACAACCATCACAATAAAGTTTTGATAATCTTTATAATCCTATAGATCATTTCAATGTGGTCATGTCATTAGCCCATGAACATTTCTTGCTTGTTATCAAACTATTTCATAACTGTAACAAGAGGCAGTTCAACTCTAATTTAATGTTAAAACAGCTATCATAACATTATTTATCAATATGTGGCTCTTTTTGGATTCTCAGAAGCTATACAAATTAAAAATGTAAAACAGGAAATATGTTGGGACCATTGTTTTTGTTTACATCCCTCAAAATGGTCTATAGGAAAATGTAAGAATGTAGATTGGATAATTTTTATTTCATAAACGATAAAAACCTTTAACCAATCAAAATCCACATGGCTTTAAACTGTTATGGTAATCTTCAATCAAAGTCTGACCATTTCTGTTGCTGTCAGTTTGACAGAAAAAGCCCAAACTTTATTGTTTGTTTGGTGTATTTAATTAACCGTACAGTTACCTGTATAGTTATTGTTCTTGGTTTGGTCTTGGGCATCTAATTAATAGTGTAACACAACTTTCTTCACATACCAGTGAAATATCGGCGCATATTTCCTGTGGAGTCCTTGAGTAAGGTGGAAAATCCATGGAAAGGCATCACTCTGAACCGCTGTATACTGGTGGCCGCGGTCATCGTGGTGGTCAGTTCAAGCATTGAGTTAGTACAAGGTGAATTATTGAACGTGAGCCCTGCCTGCTGTAAATATGTGTGCATGTAAATGTACAGGTAGTCATTTTTTTCACAAGGTCACAAGATCTCGACCTGATCTTGAAGGGAATTATTTTGCAACATTATAAAGTGTATTGTACAAGCTATGTAAATTATCGTTCATTCAGCATGAACACATTAAATTGATTAAAATAATAGTAAACATGTATTCCATATAATTCTAATAATTTCTCTTGTTTATCAAATCCTGAAAACAACGTAACAGTTTCCAAAAGCATATTAAGCTGTATTAGCATTAATAATAGTGAGTGAGAAATGTTTTTTAAGGTGGAAATTGATGGCAAGCTATCCATTTAGGTTTTTATTTAAACATACTTTCTATTTATTTCTATTTTCTATTCTTAAGAGTTAAGTTAAGAGTTTATAGATTACGTGTTTTAACTTTTTTTGCCATAGCAAATAAGCATATTAAAATAATTACATTTTAAAATATACAAGAAAAAACAATTAATTTAAATACTAATAATTATTTAGATTTTTAATTAAATGAAGCATTGCAACATTACAATCTTACTGACACCAAACTTTTGAACAGATTAAATATATATATATATATATATATATATATATATATATATATATATATATATATATATATATATATATATATATATATATATATATATATATATATATATATATATATATATTAGGGGTGTAACAGATCACAACCCACGGTTCGAAACACATGTGACCTGCGGATTAATACTTTTTTTACTTTACTAAATTTGTAATGATCACAGAGAGATCGCCTCTCATGTCATTCAAATCACATGAAAGCATTTAGGCTTTCCAGTAAAATATAACGATGACAAAAGAAGTTGTGGTAGGTTATACGGGATGTGGTGGGTTTCTTAGGTTATTAAAGGTGTTTTCTGTCACTACTTGTTTTGCCTGCATTTACGCATTCAGTGTGAGCTGCACAATTAATCAATAAAAGATCGGGATCTCAACACCCACGCAACATAAATTATAAATGATGGTTATTTGCATATGTTTATTAATCCTTTCAATCGCTGCATTCAAATCTGTGTTTGAAAAACCTAATCTATATAAACCTAAATCTATATAAATCTAAGAGTCAAGTAAGAGTCTTTAGTTTACAGTCAAATAGCACAGAAGTACTGGGATAACCGTTTATAGTTTAGATAAAACCACTGATGTTTATGATAAAGATAAAAATCACCGTCATATGCATTTAACTATGCTCAAAAACGAAAGTTGTAGGGAGCAATTACATTATTTAACCAATAGGTGGTTGACCAGCCGTCAAATATATGCCACTGAATAATTCTTAAAAAATGATCATCTAGCAATGAAACATGAAGTTTTATGAGTGAATAACTGAATCATTTATTGAAAATGAGACTAAAAATAAATATGGGTTGTACATATTATGTTAGATTTTTACATTTAGCATATCAGCAACAGTAGTAACAGTGAATTTCTCACAGTACTGAATATTTTACAGTTTATTTTTATTCAGCTGATTATTTCTTCATTTTATTTTCAAACTTTTTAAGTTATGTTTGTTAAAACTAAAAGTGTCTTGCAGTGCTGTTTTTTTGTAATAAATGGAAATCAAATTATATTTTTCTCTCCCCTGTCTGATCTGTGACTGAAAAACCATTACTTGATCCGAACTGTGAGATTTGTGATCCGTTACACCCCTTCTATAATATATATATATATATATATATATATATATATATATATATATATATATATATATATATATATATATATATATATATATATATATATATATATATATTAGTGGTGTAATGGATCACAAACAAAAATATATATACAAACACACACACATAAAATGACTTTCTGGTGTTTTCATGTGTTACAGAGACAATAGAGCCATTCTTTGAAGAGACAGAAACAGATCTTCAGGCCGGTGGTCAGTCAGCAGAGGTAAATCTTAAGTGAATAAGCTTTTAGAGTTTTTACAGAGTTCATGGACTCTGAAATGTTGTCTGTTTCACTGTAGTCGGACTCATGGTGGGACACCTTTGCGTTTTGGAACTGGGGATCAGAGGATAAACTGGAAGACTTTAAAAAGAAAAGAGCAGCTAGACCAAGATACGATGGAGAGAAGCTCAGACCACACAGGATCCACAACAAAGAAATGGCTAAAGGATTACTCAAGGGGAAAGAGTAATCTGCAATAGTCCTGAAAAGATGGAAAAAATAAATAAAAAATATTATGATGAATTGGTTAAGAATTGGTCAAAGGTTTCAAATATGTTTCACGGCATGATGTTTTAAATGTTTTTAATTAAAGTCTGTTCTACACACACAGGCTGTGTTTATTATTATATTATTTTTATAAAAAATACAGTGAAGATGACAATGCGGAAATCATTTTGTATCATAATTAGATAAGAATATATATATATATGATACTTATCTAAATTGTGGATAATATATATATATATATATATATATATATATATATATATATATATATATATATATATATATATATATATATATATATATATATATATATATATAAAAACACCTGTAGCATTTTTACATTTATTCTGATAATTTTAGTCATTATAAAGCATTTACAATCCATTATATGTAGAAGTGACATTCATTATATATAAATGTGACACATGGAAAATGTGTGTGAATATGACATATAATATTCAAACAAAGCTAAATATTTTTATAAGCTCAGCACAGACACAAATCTAAGATCACAGTTAATTTTTTGCTACAACAAAAAGTGGTTTAATTTAATTGAATCATCAAATATGGCTAATATTCCCTCAAATTACCTAATTTACTCTTCAAATGACATGTTGTTTGTATCTGTTTTGAAATATAATGTATATTAAAGGGATAGTAAGTTAGTCATCATTTACTTGCTCTCAACTTGTAAAAAGAACACTCGGAATAGGTTTATTTTACAAGTCATCTAGAGTTAAACTGTTTCTGAATCCATCCAGCAGATCTTGGGGTCTGACAGGAGCACTTTTAGCTTAGCTTAGCTTAGCATAGCATAGATCATTGAATCGGATTAGACCATTAGCATCTCGCTCTAAAATATTAAAAAAAGTGTTTTGATCATTTTCCTATTTAAAGCTCAACACTTTAGTGCTGTATCATGTACTAAGACTGACAGAAAACAAAAAGTTGCTATTTTCCAGGCTGATAGTGCTAGGAACACTCATTCCGGCATAATCAAGGAACCATGGAAAGTTCCTTGATTAATAACATTTCATCTACGGTCAGTCTTAGAACACAATGTGCAGAGTCATCAAGCTTCAAATAGGACAACTATCAAAACTTATATATTTTTTTGGAGCAAGATGCTAATGGGGCATCACGGTGGCGCAGTGGGTAGCACAATCGCCTCACAGCAAGAAGGTCGCTGGTTCGAGCCCCGGCTGGGTCAGTTGGCATTTCTGTGTGGAGTTTGCATGTTCTCCCTGTGTTCGCGTGGGTTTCCTCCGGGTGCTCCACACAGTTTCCCCACAGTCCAAAGACATGGTGAATTGGGTAGGCTAAATTGTCCATAGTGTATGTGTGTAAATGAGAGTGTATGGGTGTTTCCCAGTGATGGGTTGCAGCTAGAAGGGCATCCGCTGCGTAAAACATATGCTGGATAAGTTGGCGGTTCATTTCACTGTGGCAACCCCAGATTAGTAAAGGGACTAAGCCGAAAAGAAAATGAATGAATGAAAGATGCTAATGGTCTAATTCGATTCAATGGTTTATGCTAAGCTAAGTTAAAAGTGCTCTCGCCAGACCCAGAGATCAGCTGAATGGATTCAAAAATTCTAAAATTAAACATTTTAACTCTAGGGAGTTATAAAATGAGCCTTTTTCCAAAAAAAAAAAAAACTAAGGAGTTGCTTTGCTTTCTTGTTTGAACCGTCTCTTTAACAAGCAAAAACACATGTAGATTTCATTGCCTTAAAGCTCGTCAGCGGCATTCGCACTTGGTCGCCACCACGTTGGTCTTGTAGGAGATGTTGGTGGTCTCGCTTTCCAGCTCGATCACACAAAGATCATCGTATTCCACCGGGACGCAGCAGAGCGAGCGGTTCACTGACTGCCCGCTCTGGATGTGGCTGTTCAGCAGGACGGCGTGGTTGTTGGCGTTGTTCAGAGGGAAGCCGCAGGTTCCTTCACAATTGTTGATGTTGGCTCTGGACGGCTCCAGAAAGAACTTCCTCAACGAGACGCTCAAGCTCTGAAGATGACACTGACTGGATCCCGATGGTCCGTCTTCATCGGCTCTCGCTGCTCGCTGGGCTCTTTCTGCCTCCCAGACGCTGAGCACCATCTGCAGGGCTTTCAGGAGCAACACTGACCGGTACTGAGCCTCTTTGTGGTCCTTAGCTAAACATTTATTACATTTATAGACAAATATATTAGCCCTTCTGTGAGTTTTTATATTTTAAAAAAATATATTTTCAAAGCACTGTTTAACACACATTCTTTGAACATAGTTTCAATAACTAATTTATAATCATTTATTTTTTCTTTGCCAACACGACAGCGCATAATATTTTACTAGATAATTTACAGACACTAGAATTTAGCTTAAAGTGCAATTTAAAGGTTATTTAGGCAAGTTAGGTTAATTAGGCAAGTCATTGGACAAATGTGATCTATCCTGTAGTCAATCAAAAAATAATAAATTCTTAAAGACGCTATTAATATTGACCTATTAATATATACAGTGGGGAAAAAAGTATTTAGTCAGCCACCAATTATGCAAGTTTTCCCACTTAAAAAGATGAGAGGCCTGTAATTTTCATCACCTCAACTATGAGAGACAAAATGAGAAAAAAAAATCCAGAAAATCACATTGTAGGATTTTTAATGAATTTATTTGTAAATTCCTCTGTAAAAAAGTATTTGGTCACCTACAAACAAGCAAGATTTCTGGCTCTCACAGACCTGTAACTTCTTCTTTAAGAGTCCTTACCTGTATTAATGGCATCTGTTTGAACTTGTTATCAGTATAAAATGCACCTGTCCACAACCTCAAACAGTCACACTCCAAACTCCACTATGGCCAAGACCAAAGAGCTGTCAAAGCACACCAGAAACAAAATTGTAGACCTGCACCAGGCTGGGAAGACTGAATCTGCTCTAGGTAAGCAGCTTGGTATGAAGAAATCAACTGGGGGAGCATATTAGAAAATGAAAGACAGACAAGACCACTGATAATCTCCCTCGATCTGGGGCTCCACGCAAGATCTCACCCCGTGGGGTCAAAATGATCACAAGAACTGTGAGCAAAAATCCTAGAACCACACGGGGGGGACCTGCGGAGAGCTGGGACCAAAGGAACATCAGTAACACACTGCAAATCCTGCAGTGTCCCCCTGCTTCAGCCAGTACATGTCAAGGCCCATCTGAAGTTTGCTAGAGAGCATTTGGATGATCCAGAAGATGATTGGGAGAATGTCATAAGGTCAGATGAAACCAAAATAGAGCTTTTTGATAAAAACTCAACTTGTCATGTTTGGAGGTGAAAGAATGCCAAGTTGCATCCAAAGAATGCTATACCTAGTGTGAAGCATGGGAGTGGAAACATCAAGCTTTGGGGCTGTTTTTCTGCAAAAGCACCAGGACGACTGATCTGTGTTAAGGAAAGAATGAATGGGGCCATGTATTGTGAGATTTTGAGTGAAAACCTCTTTCCATCAGCAAGGGCATTGAAGATGAAACATGGCTGGGTCTTTCAGCATGGCATAGATCCCAAACTCACCACCTGGGCAACGAAAGAGTGGCTTCGTCTCTAGATTTCAACCCCTTAGAAATCTTTGGAGGAAGTTGAAAGTCTGTGTTGCCCATAACATCCCTGCTCTAAAGAAGATTTGCGGAATGGGCCAAAATACCAGCAACAGTGTGTGAAAACCTTGTAAAGACTTACAGAAAATGTCTGACCTCTGTTATTGCCAACAAAAGGTATATAACAAAGTACTGAGATGAAACTTTGTTATTAACCAAATACTTTTTTTTCCACCATAATTTGCAAATAAATTCATTAAAAATCCTACAATGTTTTTATTTTGGATTTTTTTCTCATTTTGTCTCTCATAGTTGAGGTATACACCTATGATGAAAATGACAGGCCTCTCTCTTTTTTTTAAGTAGGAGGACTTGCACAATTGGTGACTGACTACATACTTTTTCCCCCCACTGTACATATATAAACTGAAAGAATTGACTTTCTAAAGAAGAAAAAAAATGATAGGAAATACTGTGAAAAATGTCCTGCCAGTCTGATCAAAGAATTAGCTTTATCTATACAAAGCCTGATGTTTTACACTGGATTTAGTATTAATCATCTTAATTTAACAGTGATTTTGGCAAGTTATAGAATTTATACTCTGTATCAGTATAAGTAAAATGAATACATAATCACTTTAAAAGTAAAATATATGTGGGTATATATGACTATTTAATATTACATAATGTTGGTGTATTTACAGAAGAAATATGTTAATTCAATCAATAAAAATAGTGGAATCATTTTTATTATTATATATTTTTTGCTTTTTATGGCATTTACTTATTTACTTGTAAAAGTACATTATATAATGAGATTGTGAAAATCTACTAAAATATTGATGATTTCTTAGCTATATCCTCCAGCCATAGTAACATGCATACAAAAATCTTTTTAGGATTTAAAAAAATAAATAATAATCATTTTTTGTCCAATTTTCCTTTGATTTTCCAATTTTTATTTAAATTTTATTGACAATTTGGAATACATAAACTAACCAAAACATACTGCATATAATATCACCTCACCTCCTTCACTGTCCTCTCCATCTGGAGAAAGCCCACTCAGTTCAGTCAGTTTCTGCAGTCTGTCAATCATCTTCCGGCCCGCCTCCTGCTGTTTGACCTGAGCCACGGCTTCCTCCAGTCTCATTCTGAGTACAGACAGTAGCGGGGAATCGAGGGTCACCTCCACCCGGTGGGTCTGCAGGCCCTGCTGTCTCTGAGGGAACACGAATACAGTTGGCGTGGAGGAATTGACCAGTCCTGACAGCAGAGACTCTGTGGACGACACTCCGAGGCGTAGAGGAGGAAGAGAATGCAACGTATCCAAAGAAACTGCTCTGGGATCGTCCTGAGGTGTCAGACCCTCGTTCTGAGGCAGGATGTCCCTTAAGAACTTCTGCAGCTGGCAGAGGAAAAGAAACGTTCGGGATGGGAGCTGCTCATCCTGTGGAATTCTGGGGAGAAATAATGTTAAACAGAAGACCTGAGTGAAATCTGTGCTCACAGACAACTCAACATTCTATTTATTTATTTACTTATGACAACGTGTATATGTATAAATCTACACACACACACACACACACACACACACACACACACACACACACACACACACACACACACACACACACACACACACACACACAAATGTATGCACAGGCATGCATATATTTGAGAACATTTTCTTTATATTTAGATATAAAATATATGTGTATATGATACAAATTCTATATAGCTTTAAATATCTCTGTAACAAAACTGTTTTGTATAGTTTTGTTTCTATGCATGTGTGTGAATCAGATATACATAATAAATATATATAATACACACACAGTCAAAACAACCATATATTTTTTGATTAATCACGATTAATCTTTGCCCAGCACTACTTAATATTTTTGATAGGATGCTAAACATTAATATATACAGTACATTACATTAGTCAGTACCAAAGCCAAAACTGCAATTCATTTAACAAAATAACTTAAGGTTACGGTGCAAAAATTAGCACGCCCCAATGAATTTGTTAGGTAAAATATTAAATATCATTTTAATTAAAAGGATGAATCAAGACAAGCATAAAAATATATAAATTTATCTGAAATTTTGTAGTTTTTTTGTGTAATTTATTTAGTGTAACACCTCATTTGAATTTAAATGTATTACCTGTTCATTCCTTAAAATGTTGCTCTTATTTTAATAAATACAATGGTTTATTACAGTTTAAATGCACCAAAATATATTGTCTATATTCACTGAGAAATTAATGCAAATATTTATTTTCCAGAGTATTTCTTTTCATCCCAATATACTATATATATACATACATACATACAGATATACAGGGATGGGCAAAAATACATTGAAATGCATTTTAAAATAAAATACCAAATACCTCAATTTTCATTCACTCATTCATTCATTTTCTTTTCGGCTTAGTACCTTTATTAATCTTGAATGAATATATATATATGTGTGTGTGTGTGTGTGTGTGTGTGTGTGTGTGTGTGTGTGTGTATATATTCATTCATTTTCTTTTTGGCTTAGTCACTTTATTAATCTGGGGTCGCCACAGTGGAATGAACCATCAACTTATCCAGCAGATGTTTTACGCAGCGGATGCCCTTCCAGCTGCAACCCATCACCGGGAAACACCCATAAACTCTCATTCACACACATACACTACAGACTTTTTTCTAGCTTACCCAATTCACCTATAGCGCATTTCTTTGGACTGTGGGGGAAACCGGAGCACCCGGAGGAAACCCACACCAACATGGGGAGAACATGCAAACTCCACACAGAAATGCCAACTGACCCAGCCGGGGCTCAAACCAGTAACCTTCTTGCTGTGAGGCGACAGCACTACCTAGAGCCCTGCACGGGCCTTAAATCTAAGCCCTAGCCAAGCCCTGGCCCGAGACGCACAGGCTGTAGCCTGGCCCTTGTCCAACAGTTTATCAAACTTTTTGGCCGAGTCCGACCCGAAGCCCGTTTTTTCACGCCAAACAGCGTATACTGTTACAGCCATTAAAATAGACTAGATTTGTATTTAACAGAAAGTTGATGTTTTTTCGTTTAGTTTTTTATCAGAATAATTTTGAGAAATGTTTGGATTTTTTTTGTTTGTTTTTTTTAAATGTAAGTTTTAGTTTTTATAAGTGACATCGATATCCAAGCGGTATGTGGCCCACAGTGAATTTAATCTACACAGTGAGTTTACTCAATTTAACCCAGTGGCGCATGCAGCCGTACGGCTGTACGCACTGTGCATACCTACCATGAGAGGGTGCAAATTAATGTTGTTTATTCATTTATTTATTTATTATATAATTTAAATTTAATATTAAACAGTATAGACTACGATATATTGACAAAGCAAGAAAGAATGAGAATAAATAAAGGTGTGCATTTGTGTCTTTTAAAGTGTGTATGTACTTTCATGGTGGGAGATGGGTAAAGAAATCTATTGGCTTTAGTTTTGCTGGCGGTTTTTCCGCACACTAAAAAATACAATTAAGATAGCTATTGTTTAAAACAAGGTTCAAAACAAGTAAACGCTCTTTATACCAGCTAAACTTAATTGAGACATTTGCCAAAAGGCCTAAAAATAATTAGACAAATATTGATCCTCCACACGGGGTGGGGACCGCAGTCTCATCAGCACCAGAGCCAGAGGAACTCCAGGCCCAGCCCGTGTCTCATTCATCGGATAATTCAGGTCCTCCTCACTAGAACCACTACTATTCAAGGTGTTTTAAACAATTTTATCGGACAGACTGGCACAAATAAGAGACATCTCCATTCTCACAACATCTTTCTGAGCTCTCTCACCCTTCCGACCGAGTTTGTTCATCCGATGTAATCTGGGAACACGTAGCTGCGAATAGTTTGTAAACACTTGTCCTATACATCCTATATATATATATATATATATATATATATATATATATATATATATATATATATATATATATATATATATATATATATATATATACACACATACAATTTGCGCTGTAAACCTTGAATAAAAATCAACAAGCTAATTTAGTTTTACGTTTTCAGCTACTACACTCTCAAAATTGTTCTGTATAAATTCACAGATATTATTCACAGATAAATTCTGCTGAGAAACAGCAAAATGTCAGTCACCTTGGCTTTAATCCTAACCAATAGTTAAGTAAGCAAGTGAATCACTTACCTTTGTTGTTTCAACCGAGGCTCATCAAGGTCAGAGAGGAAAAGCAAAACTGGCTTGATCATCATACTGCTGCTATCCACTTTTCTCATCAACACTTCTTTAAGTTCAGACACACTGAGGTTTGGCCCTAAAATGGAATGGAAAGACTTAAAAATGTTGATAGGATTAAAGAGAGAAGTCTGTTTTTTAATTGGGAAACGTTCTCACTGTTATCATCCATCGATGTCTCAACCGTTGCATTTAGTTTAAGGTGAATGTGGCCATGATTCCGTCCTCCGGTGACAATCAGGAAACGTGTGGACTCAGAAATACAAACCGTCTACAAGAAAAATACATCATGACAATTTAAAATATTACATATCAAACTGGGCCAAGTGTGATGTTATAAAGCTGTTGACATATACAGTTGAAGTCAGATTATTAGCCCCGTTTATTTTTTTGCCACAATTTTTGTGAGATTTTTCCAACACATTTCTAAACATAATAGTTTTAATAACTCATCTCTAATAACTGATTTATTTTATCTTTGCCATGATGACAGTAAATAATATTTGACTAGATATTTTTCAAGACACTTCTAAACAGCTTAAAGTGACATTTAAAGTCTTAACTAGGTTAATTAGGCAGGTTAGTGTAATTAGGCAAGTTATTGTATATTGATGGTTTGTTCTGTAGACTATCGAAAAAATATATAGCTTAAAGGGGCTAATAATTTTGACCTTAAAATGTTTTTAAAAATTAAAAACTGCTTTTATTCTAGCCAAAATAAAACAAATAAGACTTTCTCCAGAAGAAAAAATATTATCAGACACACTGTGAAAATTTCCTTGCTCTGGTAAACATCATTTGGAAAATATTTAAAAAAGAAAAAAAATTAAAAGGGGATTAATAGTTCTGATTTAAACTGTATATGAAAATATGTTGCCATCATTTCGCACCATAATTTCCAGCCAATAAAGATAAACAGATATACCTGTGTATTTGGATGGATGGAATGACTGTTGAATTGCACTCTCAAACCGTCTCGTTTAACAGGATTGACACTGAACAGGAGCATCACGGAGGCCGGACTGGTCGGTTGGGAATGCTTTGGGAATGTGAGGGTTAAAGTGATCCCTCCTTCGTTATCAGTATCCCAAATATCTAATAAAAAAATATCCCAGATCAACTAATAGCAGCATCCACTGCATAAAACAATTAATCAGCTTGTAATTGTATTTACCTTCTGTAGCATGCACACCCTTATGACCACTTTGTTTTTGGAGCACACTCTGAACCAGATGTGAAACCTGCGAACTTTCAGATGAACATGTTCCCAAGAAGTCAAGTTTCCCCAGTTCAGTACTCTGCCTTTTCAGGGCTGACAGGAACTCATTCAGTGTTTGTTGTTCTTCATTGAATGGTGTGTCTTCAGTGGCATGTTGGTCAGTTGGCTGTTGACGGTGTATACATGCCAAATCCCTGACCTCCTGCTGATCTCCATTCAATCCTGTTGGTCAGTTAAACAAGCATTCAAAACATGCGTTACCTAAAGTTTCACCCAAAAATGACAATTATGTTTAATTACTCGCCCTCGTGTCGCTCCAATACCCTGAGAACTTCATTCATCTTTAGAACACAAATTAAGATATTTTAGATAAAATTCAAGAGCTCTCTTGAGGTCCCAATATGCTCAAAGTCCAGAAAAGGAAGCAAAAACATTGGTAAACTTTTCACGTGACTTCAGTGGGTCGACTGTGATTATATGAAGCTCCAAAAACACCTAAACCCATAGTACCCTGATCTGATACAGAAGATATTAGTAAACAAAGTTAAAAAACAAGGTTTTTTGGTGTACAAAAGTGTTGATTATAGTTGAACCACTAGTCACCAGTATTGTGCAGGTTACTTCCAAACTGTAATACATTACAGATTACTTGTTACTGTTTTTTAAAAGTAATCCCTTACCTTACAATATTACTGTCTCAGAATTGTAATATGTTACATTACTCTTATATTACTAGTTACTTTCACCAAAATAACTACAGAATTAGAACTTAACATTCTAAAATGACAAAATGTACTGCAGAGCATTTTACATCTAGTAATACTATAGTTGCTATGGTAACACAAGTGTAATATAAACAAATGACCCAGTGCTGTAGTTTTTTTTTACAATATAGTGTATATTATACTACAATTCACCACACTTTACTTCAGTAAAACTACACTTTGTATTTCATTTTATCAGTTCACTATTCTTAATACTACAGTATGCTGAAGCATTAACAAGTTGTAAATAATTCTAGCCTAAAACATAGGCAGTATACCTAACATTCAAACATTAGTCTAGTATTTATTATAGAATTTACCTTAACCTTTTAGTTTTCCGTGTTGTTAATATTTATTGTTAATAAATAGTGTAGCAATATATGAACTATACCAACATTCTTGGGATAACCAATTTAACAGGAGGATCTCTGAAGAGCAAAAGCAAGAAAGAAAGAAGAAATGACGGAGCGAGAGCAGATAATTGGCACATGAGCAGCCAGTGTTTTGAGTGAGTGTGAGAACAGCGTATATTTGAGAGTTTGCGAGCAGTTTTGTCCACGAACATATGGCAAACCGGCACATGAGCAAAGAGATTCGCTCGCTTGTATTACACGAATGCGCTCTCGACTTGTAATACTGCGCTTACGACATTTGCCAGTGAAATAACGCCATATGCACGTACGTCCATCTTGTGAATGTACTGTCTTCTGCCATTTTCAACTATTTGCCGATTTTCTGCTGCGCGTTAGAGCTTAACGTCAATAGCCTCGGACCTGGAGCTCAGCAGCTGTAATCATTCAGCGTTCAAAGTAAAAAGTTCCAATAGCCAGAGGGAGATTAATGACAACACACACGTTTATTCACTAACCACGAACAGGAAATAGAACTTACTTGTGGTATAATGTCTTGCGGGCGAAAAGTTTGTTGTAATGCACACATTACTGAACATGTACCGAGTAAAATATTACTGAAAATGTATTAGTAATGCCTTACACTACTGCGTTACAGGAAAAAAGTAATACATTACTTTTGTAATGCATTACTCCCAACACTGGTAGTCACATAAAAACTTGAGTCTTTTTGGTTTCTTTTCTGTAAACTTAGCTTTAGCACTAATTCAGGGGTTGTATCAGTTGTTAACCAGCCTTAACAAAAACCTACCTGCTTTCTGTTAACACAAACACCTGTATTAGCATGTTCAGGTGTGTTTGGTTAGGGTTGGAACAAAACTTGCCAAGACCAAACTTGCCAATTACTGTCCTAAACTCACTGAACTGGCTAATTCAGTGTTTCCCAATCCTGTTCCAGGAGGCACACCAACAATAAAACTCATCCTAATCTAATCCATCTGAATCAGCTCATCAGAACATTAGAAGAGACTCTAAAACCTGAGATGAATGGGTCAGATAAGAGAGACATCCACAATATAAAATGTTGGTGTGTCTCCAGGAACAGAGTTGGGAAACACTGGGCTTGTTTTAGGCATTTTTCGAAAGTGTACTTTTTAAAATTTAAATATCACTTCTTTGTGTTTTGTTTTGCTCTTCAATGTCGTTTTGAACACCATGAAGGCCAGAAAAATGGGTCAGCAGTGCACCCCGAAAGAAAGAAAATGGAATAAAATCTAAAGACTAATTCATAAATATTTGTTGAAAGATTCTTGTTTTTAGAATGAATTTCCTTTGATATAATTTATATACGAATTGTAATGCATTTTTGTAGATCAATTATTTATAAAATAAACAAAAAAGATTGAATAGAATCGAGTGGAGTGTGTTTGAAACAATGCTTCCACTGTCAAATCAAAAGACCACAACACGGGATCACTGCAAACATCCAGGATGGTGGTTTTGAATATAAACGCTGCAGGAAATGGGGATTTCAGAAGCAAGGTTGTTGACTTAAACTCACGTAACAACTTAATCTTCATCCATTCATACAAATATATTCAAGCAATCATCAAACTATTCACATTGAAAGTTACAATTTATTGCTTTGGCAGGCTAATCTGTGACGGTGTTTCTCAACTCCAGCTGGCGGGACACACCTCCCAAAATGTTGAGACGTCCTACACGCTAAGAAGTTGTTGAGTTAAACCAGTAAGAAAACATTTTGGAGGACTGGAGGTGAGAAACTAATCTCTGAAATGTAAAAAAAAACAAAACAAAAACAATCCCATGAAATCATCAATACATCCCAAGACACAGATGTGGAACGAAAGACTGACCTGATAGTGGGTTGACCTTCGGGTTGTTGTCCCGCTCTTCGTGCCTCACTGTAGCACAATATGACCCAATCGCCACAGTCATCATCAGCATCAGCCCAAATCTTGCCTGGAAAAGCATCTTCTGAGATTCAGTCAGAAATCCAGCACTTTTTGGGTTGGGTCTGCGGCGGGGGACGTGTTTTATACACGCGTCCTCTTGCTCTCCTGAGTGGAGTCTGACTGCCAAAAAGTGTGTCCTTGGAGTAACAGTGGGTATTTGAGGCATGCAAGTGGACGTGTGAATTTTGAGGGATAGTGAATGGACATCACATGCCTTGAGTTTTGATAAGGTGAGGAGGAACTCATACTGACAATGGAATATTGTATAGACCTCAGACACATCTGTAGTAGCGGATTACGGTTTAAGACTCCTTGTTGGCAAATTGCAACAAAGTTCTATTCTTAGTTCAGCTCTTCATTCCCATGGGATGGCAGTTAGGCTTCTTTATCTTTCGGGGCAGATTTTTGTTAACCCACCAAACTGTAAGATGTTCACATAAAGAAACTTTTTAACAGTTCCTAGAACTATTTACCTGCTTTGAAGCACATTTGGACCACAGGTAATGGGGATTGTTTTGGTTCGAGGAATGCCATTTGGCATAACTAACGGGCCATTCACACGTTTTCAGCCAAAAACAGGGAATGTTTTATACATTTTGCCTGTTTTTTTTACATAACAATGGTGTTTTGGGGATTGAAAACACATAAGTGGAAGTTTTTTTTTTATTTGTGTCCATGTAAAAAACCCAAAACAAGCGTACAAGGGATTTGATTAGGGAGGTGTAGATTAAAGGCAAGTGCAAACAAACACACAACAATAGCAGAGTATGTGGTAGTGTTGATGCAAGTGTTTGCGAACAATCTATCAGCAAAGTGTGATGTACTTCACATTACAACCAATCCGCTTGTTAAGTGTGACGTCATGTGAAGCGCTTCCAGGGCTAAGTGCTATATCAAACAGTATGGGGAGACTCATCAAATGGTAATAATAAACGTTTACAAAGCGCTGCAATACTTTCGAAAATCACGATATACATATCAATGTCTAACATCCGAAGGCCAGAAAGTGATTAATTTTTTATAAATGTTCAAATATTGGTGTCTGTGTCCAGAGACTGTTGTGTACATCATGATTGTATATAAAATTCACTTTAATGTGCGATATGACTAATACGTGGTCATAAACGAATATTTTCTCAATTCAAATGAGTAGTGGCTTGGACCCGGAAACAGTATTTCATACGTCACGTCATAAGTGGATAGCAGAAACGCATCTTATATACACAACAAAATTGTATGCCAAGACGCCGATTACACATCGTCACTTCACTAAAGATACTGTGTACTATCAAGGTGACAGCGGCAAATACAGGCCGGGCATATAGTATACGGCGTTTCCGAGTGTTAAGTGTGGCGTCACTTGAAGCGGCTTCTGGGTCCAAGCGGTATATTAAACTGTATAGGGAGACTCATCAAATGGTAATAATAAACATTTATAAAGCGATGTAATACTTTCGAAAATTACGATCACAATATATATATATATCCATTCCTAATATTTGAAGGCCAGAAAGTGATACATTTTTTGTAAATTGTTAAAATATTGGCGTCTGTAATGCAGAAAGTCCAGAGACTGTTGTGTACACCATGATTGTATACAAAATTCACTTTAATGTGTGATATGACTAATTTGTGGTCATAAACGAATATTTTCTTAATTCAAATGAGTAGCGGCTTGGACCCGGAAACAGTATTTCATACGTCACGACTTAATAAGCGGTTTTAGCGGATGTGAAAATGCAGATCGTCTTGAAAACAAACTTTTTCATGTTTGGCTGCATCATTGTTGTGTAAACCTCACCTAAATTAGATTCTATTTCAAGACTGGGGTTTTATGCAATACCATAGGAACTACAGTAACACAAGCGTACTCCTGAGTAAATACAAACCATAAGAAACACAGGCAGTTTTTTTTTTAAACATTATAAGGCATACACATTCTGAAAGCTAATGCTAACAGGATTTACCCGACGCATTTTGTTTTCTCAGCCTCAATGATATGTAGCTCTACAAGCTGTGACAGGCTACTTACCAACGTCTACGTTCCATCTCCATTATCAGGAAACACAGGACACAATGAAAAAACCGCTTCGATCACTGTGATCTTAAGTTGTTTTCAACACATTGTTTGATGTTGTTGTCAGTTAGCTGCTTCACTTCAGAGTTTTGAATTCAGTGTTGAAGGTAATGAGGTAATTAAATACCTCATTACTTCAACTTAAATGGAGTAAGTTCACAGTACTGTAGTAGATAGATTAGTTTAACTCAAATGGTTTGTTCCAATCGGTTTCCTCAAACAGTTTGTGTTGCCTTAACTTATTGGGTTTTACAGTACAGTACTCAGCTAGTTTGAGTTCTCTTCATTTATTGGGTTTTACAGTACTCAGTTAGTTTGAGTTCTCTTCATTTATTGGGTTTTACTGTGCTCAAATTGCTTCATTTACTCAAATGGATTAAGTTCACAGTACTCATTAGGATTAGTTTTTGAACTTAAGTGGTTTGTTGCAATCGGTTTCCTCAAACTGTTTGAGTTACCGTAACTTTTTGGGTTTTACAGTGTACAAAAGCCCCTTTTTTATCCTTCCCAAATCTGGAGGTACTACATTTTGTTCTAGAGTCTTTACTCACCTTTCACTTGTTCAAACCCTATTTGTGTTTCTTTCTTCTGCTGAACACAAAAGAAGATGCTTTAAAAATGCTGGTAGCTGGCACTCAATAATCTTGGCCAGGACGCTCTTGTAAAAGAGACTTTTAATCTCAATGTGTCTTTCCTGGTAAAATAAAGGTTATAATAATAATAATAATAATAATAATTGACTTTTGTAGTAGTTATTTTCCTATTGTGGAGGTTGATGGGGTCCCAGTAAGTCAAAGTCAACTTTATTGTCAATTCAACCACATGTACAGGACATACAGAAAATCGAAATTGCGTTACTGTCAGACCCTAGGTGCCTAACATATAATATTAATACAAAAAGTAAAATTTTTAAAAAGAAATTACAATAAATACAATTAAAAATATAATAAAAACTAAGAATATAAGTTAAAAAAAATTAATTAAAAGAATGTAACCAGCACTTCAAAATATATTCTTTTGTGTTCAACAGCAGTAAAAAAAACTGAAACTGAAATTAGGCAATTTATGGGTGAACTAACCATTTAAATAGTGCATATCTGAATGATTAAACACTGTAGAGGGAATTTATAACCATAAACAAGGAACAGCAACATTTTTCACTATTGATCTGAAGGTTGCAAGACTTCACAACAACTTTTAGTTCTCAAATGTCCAGCATGTTCGCTCTGAGGAAGCTTAATTTCCTTGGGCAGTGGATTTGGAGTGCTCCTCTACTTTGTTTACATTATTAAAAGACAAGGTCTTTAAATCTTAGGGTGTTAAAGATTGATTTGGGTGAATTGTTAATTGTCAGGCTACTCTCATTATATTCCTAGCCCTAAATTCTTGAAGAAACACAGCTGCGCATGTTTTCCAGACTTTCAAGGTCCCTCCAGCGCTGGAGTGCTAGATGTGTGAGCAGTCCCAAGAGATAAGACAGGTATCTTTTAGGAGAAAGAATGGCTGAGAACAGGCACGAATCACTGAGGACAAAACGCTAGACAGTTTACCATATCTGGAATTCTTGATGAAAGAAAAAGGGGAGATTTCTTGAAATGCTACTAGCGATTTAGTTTTTTGAGATGCTTTCACAGAATTTACAAACACTTGCGTTTGTAAAGTGACTCCACACTGTAAAACCCAAAAAGTTAAGGTAACTCAAACCCTTTAAGGAAACTGATTGCAACAAACCATTTACGTTCAAAAACTAATCCTAATGAGTACTGTGAACTTCATCATTTTGAGTAAATGAAGCAATCTGAGCACAGTAAAACCCAATAAATGAAGAGAACTCAAACCAACTGAGTACTGTAAAACCCAACATTCCTTCAACACTGAGTTCAAAACTCTTTTTAAATGAGTAGAATTAACTTTCAGTCAGTTTTGAGTTAACTGCACTCATTTCATTTGATCAAGTTGACTTTTGGGTTTTACAGTGCATCTAAATATGCTCCAGTGTTGCCAAGTCTGTGAATTTACAACATAACTGGATATATGAGGCAACAGCATTAACATAGTATTAGGGGTTGAGATTGTAATATTTGTTTATTTAAATTTAGAAGTGTAGTGGGGAAAAATATGTTATATAAATGACCAATCATGTGGAACAAATGACCAAAATCGATCAAGGAAAAGACTTAAGGAGATTCAAAAAAGCGATCAAAAGAAGGTTGTTTGATGAGGATAGTTAGTTTGCATTGTGGATGATGATGTATTTTTTATATGTAATTGTATTGTGAATAAGATCACTGGTTCAAATCCCGGTTGGGTCAGTTGGCATTTCTGTGTGGAGTTTTTATATTCTCCCTGTGGGTTTCCTCCGGGTGCTCCGGTTTCCCCCACAGTCCAAAGACATGCGCTATAGGTGAATTAAATAAACTAAATTGGTCGTAGTGTATGAGTGTGTGTGGATGTTTCAAGTACTGGGTTGCAGCTGGAAGGGCATAACTATAAGTATTTCCCAAAACAGATGGGTCTATTTTAGGTTATTATTATTTTAGGTTATTCATTCATTTATTTACTTTCTTTTTGGCTTAGTCCCTTTATTGATCAGGGGTTGCCACAGTGGAATGAGCCGCCAACATACATTCACATCAAACCTGATGATCTTTCAGCTCTTACACACCTGGAACAGTGTATTTTGGAGATAATTCTGGAGTCGTTCCTCTCTAACCGCTCTCAGTTTGTCTACATGGGAGGGCTTAAATCTAACACCGGCCCAGTCAAATTCAGCGTGCCCCAAGGATTGGTTTTAAGCCCCCTACTCTTCTCCATTTACAGTTCACCACTTGGTCATCTCCTGGGATCCTTAGGTCTAAAGTACCACCTTTACGCTGATGACACTCAGATATGCATTCACACCAAACCTGGCTATTTCAGCTCTTACACACTTGGAACGCTGTATTTTGGAGATAAAAAAATGGATGTCCCAAAATGTTCTGTGCCTGAGCACTAACAAGACAGAGGTTATGGTGATTGGTTCTTCCAACCAACTACATAAAATTAAACCTCTTCAAATAAACCTAGATGGCTCTGCTGTGGAGATTCAGGCCAAATTAAAGAACTTGGGGGTAAAATTTGACAAAAATTTTACATTTGACCCCCACGTGCTGACCACTGTAAAGACTTCATTTTGTCATCTCAAAAACATTTCAAGAATCCGTCCCATGCTGTCCTTTTCAGTGGCAGAACTGATCAATACTTTCATTTTTCACCCACTTAGACTACTACAACGCATTACTAGCTGGCGTTTCCAAAAGTAACATCAATAAATGTTCAAAACTCAGCGGACAGAATTCTGACAGGGACCAAAATCAGAGAACACATTACTCCGGTTTTGCAATCTCTCTATTGGCTACCAGTCAGATTCTGTATTCATTTTAAAATCCTCATGCTTGCATACAAGCCCCTGCATGGTTTAGCTCCACACTATCTGTCTGAACTTTTAACATGGTACTCCCCTTCACATGACCTCCGTTCCTCTGACTCTGGTCTTTTAACAGTCCCCTCCACTCGTCTGCGCTCTATGGGTGACAGGGCTTTCTCATCCCTCATTAGACACGCTCAATCTTTTAAATTGTTTAAATCATCCTTGAAAACTCACTACTTTACACTCACCTATTCATGAGCTGTGCATTCTTGGTTTGTTTTATGTTTCTAGATATTTGAATGTTTTATCAATTTAGAACGTTTTATTTCCAATAATTCAATTTTACTGTTATTCTAAACCGTTTTTATATCTGTATCTTTTTTGTGTAAAGCGCTTTGAGAATTAAGTTTTAAAGGCGCTATATAAAAATAAATTATTATTATTATCCAGCATGTTTTACGCAGCGGATGCCCTTCCAGCTGCAACCCAGTACTGGGAAACATCCATACACTCTCACTTTCCCACAAATACTACGGCTAATTTAGTTTATCCAATTCACCTGTACCACATGTCTTTGGAGCAACCGGAGGAAACCTACTCCAACACAGGGAGAACATGCAAACTCCACACAGAAATGCCAATTGACCCAGCCAAGGCTCGAACCAGCAACCTTCTTGCTGTAAGGCGGCAGCGCTACCCACTGCACCACCGTGTTACCGATTTTAGGTTATTTTTATGCTATTTTGCAAGCCACAAGATAGATTTTGATCAACTTTAATTCCAAGTGGGTATCTTGATGTTAACACATCATAGAAGACGCACATCAATTTGATGTCAAAACATTGATGTCCTTTTGACCACCAAAATAACAACACAAAAAGTATTAGAATATAAGAAAAGTGTTATCTGAAAGCTTCAATTCCAAATTTATACTGGATTTTGTGTTCCTACAAGGCATGTAAATTACCTGTATGTCAAACGACATTTCATTGACACTTAACATTGGAGTAAAAACAAATAAAGACTATCAAAGATCTATTACAGACCCATTATTTTGACACTAGTCATGGGATGATAACGTTTACCGTGGTTTGCAAAAGTCAAGGTTTTAAAACCACTAAAATCTTTTGTTATACTATTCCTAAGGTATATGTAAGGTGTTTTTTAATGTGGTGTAAATAATGCTTTTGAAACTAATGAAGATATCAGAAGTCAATCTTTTATTTGAATTATTTAACCTGACATGTTTACTGTTCCAAAATACTTGAGAATGTTTTCTAAAATGAAATAAATTGTGTTAAATCGGGGGGAAGTGTTGTTGTTTTTTTACTCTGACATTTAAAAGGAATATATTTTAGAGCAGCAATCAAACACAGTGAAACTGTGAAAGTTTTATCCAAGGTTATAATACCGTCAGAAACCTATACCGCTTCATGCCTATATTTGACACCAATGTTACTTAAAGTAATCAATTGTCATTAATCGATTCGTTTTTGACATTATTTGATGTTGTTTTGACATCAAGGTGCCCACTCACTGAGTTAGATGTTGCTGCAAGCTAGATTTCAACGAATCTCACAGAAAGTATCATCTTTACTAGCAGACCCATAGTTAAAGACATAAATATTGTAAAAGCTCATGTGTAGTGGTTTTCACAAAAGTCACTATCACAGCCTCTGATTACATTCAAATCATGTTGTTCTTTTATTGCCAAATGGCATTTATTACCGTTGCCAGCTGGACTTTAATCTTTGCACATTACGCTATCAAAGCAATAAAAACAGATCAAAGCGAGCTTTCATTAGAAACACTTTATTAACTTTGTTAACAAAAAGCCGAGATTTCAAACCTTATCAAGTGAATTAGGCTGTCATTAGAAGTCTTTTAAGTTAAAAGCACCAAACAGTGACACAAATCTCTTAAAGAGTTTGCTGTAGCTGCACAATTACCCTGTGAGATTTCTGCTGAACAATGAAAAGGCGACGAATATTGACAACCGGAATGCATGATTCACAAATTCCTCCAAGAACTTAAAAGTGGCTTTGAGTTGGTTTATTAGGTATATGCAGTTCAGCTGAAACTCCCATCACAGGTCAATAACGTGCAGCAAAGCAAACTGGCTCTAATTTATATCTGTCAGCTAGGAAGACAGACAATATTTTCCATATTTCCATATGCAAAACTATGAACAAAGCCAGAACTGATGTTCCTGAGACACTAGACAAAAGCCTATATGAATTTACATATTTAAATCGACATATTTCAGAACATAATCCTTTAGAACTTTGCAAGAAGGACCCCAGATGCCTTTTGCGATTCACAACCTCGTACACGTACCTGAGAAAACGCAACATTAAAAAATAATGACCATCTGTTATCCTTTTAAATAAACTTAATTTCCACTCAGTGTGGGGATGATGGTGGGAAAAAAGATTTCAAATGAGACGTCTCGAAGTAAAACAAGCAAACTTGCACTGACGTTTATTAACCGTTCACAACGCAAGAACTTCCATAGCTGCATTGTCCTTGTTTAAAGTGTAGGAGAGCACCTTAGGGTTTCAAAACGAAATCATGATAAAAGCATCATTAATAAACAGTCGCAAAGATATCAAAACACAAATTGGCCATTAAAACAGGAAACATTAACAATGACTAGTAAAAACGTCCCAAAAAGAACCAAAACCCTCAGTGCTGGTAACTCATTTACTGATCCATATCCTATTTCATCATCCCCGACCTCATTTTAATTGGACAGAAAGAGCATTTACACAAAGTTTTGTAATATTATTACACACCATACTCTATTAAACAGCATTCTAAAGCTTAGGTGAGGTTGATTTTTTTCCTTGAGCAACAAAAAAACGGTAAAAGCAAATAAGGAAACTAAACTATTTTGTCTTCAAGTTGGCGATGATGAACACCATTGACTATTTTGACAACGCTTTAGCAGCTAGTGACAGACCAATATGTTGGAATCTGCGCAAATGTCCAAATTTTAGCCTGTATAAAAGAAGTCAATGAGGTCCGAATTTCAAAACTCCAAACCTGTATGACATAGGTCTCGAACTCAATTCCTGGAGAGTCGCAGCTCTGCAGTTTTGTTCCAACCCTGATCAAACACATCTGATCAAACTAATGAAGGTGTTCACGACTCTTTTGAACACATCGATTGTTTGGATCAGTTGTGTTTGATAGGGTTGGAGCAAAACTGCGCAGAGCTGCGGCTCTCCAGGAATTGAGACCTATGCCTTATGACTTTAATTCTTCTGTGGGACACAAATGAAGATATTTGGGGATAAATGTGGAAAATTGAATATTTGAAAATTGAAATGTCGATGATTGATATTTGGTGGGGAAATGTTAAAGACGTTTTTAAGTTGCCAGGTTCTACAGGTTGCAATTTCAGGAGTTTTGATTGCCAATCTTAAGCCAATTATAATGATTTGATTAGGGTCAATTTGGAATTTCCCCAAACAGCGCAGAGCCCGGGGACCAGAGTGAGTGCTCCGACTTGGCCCCCCCCTGGTCCGTCGAAAACGGTTTTGACGAAAGTCAATGGGGTCAAATTTTTTACTTTTATCACATAGTTTTCCACTTCCCTTCCCAAATAACTCAATTTTTGAAGAAATAAAGACTTTCAGATTTGCAACAACACAACAAAAATGGCCATTTTAGCATGAATCACGCCCCAATATAATTATATCAGTGTATTCTTTAGATACGCTACTGATTCTTCAGTCAAAGCTCATATTGGTTGACCACTAGCCCTAGTCAACTGACGAAATGCTAGCCATCTCTACGACTGGTCACATCAGTACAATTTCACAACACCACAATACGTAAAAGGCTCAAACTCTAAGTTACACAACACACTCTTGTAGACAGGCTTTGATAGTGGATTGTAAGTTTTGGTATGGGCGCACTAGTATATTCCTCATCTGCAGCACCAGTTTGTGTAAGATGAAGCAGTTTGTGTTACATTTGTAAAGAAAACAAACGTTTTTTTTCACTATGAAACAGCACCGAGCCGTACGGGGCCCAAGATGATAGGCAAACAGGCTTAGCACACTTTCTCTTTCCGAGAAATAAAAACGAAAATTGAATTAAACGCAGATATGGCACCAATTTGCCACATATTAAGAGCATTCACACCTGTCATACAGGTTGGAGCACCATTAACGTGAATACTTCAGAACAAACAAATCATCCTATAAAGTTCTGCAATGTACTTTGAGCTAGATTAAGACCAGAAGGTGTTTCTTCGATATAAAAACGGCACTGATCCAAACAAGCACGGGCTGCTTTGTGCTGGGCGCCAAATATTAGGATTATAAATATTGGAAAAATAAATGCCGCGAGGCTCGAAAACATCCCTGTGTAAAAGCACCAAAAAAATCTTTATTCATCTCTTTTTTCTCTCTCTTGTTGATGATCTTAATATAAATAAGCACAGTCTAAAGTTGTACAGATTGTAGCACCATGTTTTTCTTTTAGACTGCGAGTCAAGTACATACACTTTTGCACGTTGTTGTGCTCTGCTCCGATACAAAACAAGGAGCAAAAAAAAACAGATAATTCAAATGATAAATAACCCAAATTATATACACAATTATACAGTCTGAGAAAGACTACCATTCACAGTACAAAAAAAATATTACAAAGGAATAAAAGAGAAACAATAGGATGAGTTGAAGTTGCCCAGTAGTTCTTGTTGTTTTGTCATTCCCAGTGTGTGTATGTACATACAAGCGTGTGCTGGTTTTCCAGGTTTGCGGAGAGCACCACATCAACATTGGATTTCAAAATCCAAAAGGAAAACGCACCGAATTCTCAAAGGAAAATTTGCTGAGCACCAGATTCCCCTGAATAAGCCTGTACCGCGCAAGACGTCGACTGAACTATAAGTGTGCACCGTATTAAAGGATCAGCAGTAACTGTTAGGAACGTGGAAGCTTGAGTATTAAAACAAAGCCCTAAACCAAACCAAACGGTGAAAGTAGTGATTCGAGAAGTTAAAGTGACTAGCCGGAATAAACGGCTCCTTACAGGCATCTGCTCAACTGCTTCTCTCCCTGCAGATTTGTTCTCCTCGTGTGTTCCTAGGAATTGTGGCTATTTAAACGTACAGAAGCGTTTTCCCTTTGACTAATAAAAGCTACTTTTACATTTTTAAAAACGACGCGCTGTCATAATGTATTTGTCATTAACAGCTCCACAGGTAAATGATCCAGTGTACAAACACTAACTATTTCACTATTGGTGTAGCCAACGCAAACTCATGGAAACTAAATCTGATTATTTACACTTTGACGATAAATCATTTCTTTTTCAGCTGAATTGATCAGAAATTTAGATTTGGTCTGGGCTTTCATGATCATTTGTTTTATAAAATCTTACATTTTGAAACTACGAGTTCGCCAAAACAAAGCAAGGTTCGCCTGAGAGATTGGGTAGGTACATCTCATGAAGCCTATAAAAAAACATAGCTGGTAGTCATATTTCACTCCAAAATAAAAATAGTAAATAATTAAAATGCTAAAAGGAAACATTTTACATTATAAACCTCCACTTCAACTCTAAATACAGCACTTTCTGCAGGAAACAGGCCCTCCAGGACCGAGTCTGGGCATCCCTGTGCTAATGGTTTAACCCAGGGGTGTCAAACGCAGTTCCTGGAGGGCCACAGCCCTGCAAAGTTTAGTTCCAACCCTGCATCAACCCACTTACTTGTAGGTCTCAAACAAGCCTGAAAGACTTGAATAGTTTGATCAGGTGTGCTTAATTAACGTTAGAACTAAACAGCAGAGCTAGGGTCCCCATGAACTGAATTTGACACCTGTGGTCTAACCTGAATCAATGATCTAAGCTAAAAGTGTTCCCACCAGAAACCAAGAGTTGAAAAATGTTCAAAAAGTGGACTGTTCCTTCAAGTAAATATTTTTACCATTCATCCCCACTTTTGTAATTTGAGAAAAATATGAAAAAATAAGACTTCTCAAAAAAAAAGATAATTTGTTGCTAAATTTACTCATCCTCAGGCCTTTAAATACCTTTTTACTAGTATTTCATGAATCATCATAGTTTAATCTAAAAATCTCATAAAACTATAAAGAAAAAACATCTTGAATGGCCTGAGTGTACGCATTTTTTTATTTATTTAGGAAAACTATCCTTTAAAGAGTCACAAAAATCTCACAGTTCCACCGAAATATCAAAGTTTGGTGACATATACCTTCAAATGTTCTTTTTGGAGTGAAATATCACTTGGAGATTTACTCTTTTAGTTAGAGCTTGAGGTCTTACAGATATTTTACTTCACTAAACAAACAGTTCAAATGCCCAATTAAAGGTGTTTAGCATTGTATTTCACAAAATATTGAACACTTAACAGCACAAGCTCAGATTTAAAGGGTTGAACTCAGTTCCTGGAGGGTCACAGCTCTGCACAATTAAGTTCCAACCCTAATTAAACACACCTGATCAAACTAATTAAGTCCTTCAGGCTTGTTTGAAACCTGCAGGTAAGTGTGTTGAAGCAGGGTTGGAATAAACTGTGCAGGGCTATGGCCCTCCAGGATCTGAGTTTGACAGCCCTGGGTTAAAGGATCACACATAACAGAAAAATCTGTAATTATTTACTCACCCTTCACTTGCCACAAACCTGTTTGAGTTTCTTTTTTCTGTTGAACACACAGAGACAAAAAATAATCTGAAGAAAGCTAAAAACCTGTAAAGACTGACTTTCAAAGTATTTTCTACTATGGAAGTCAATCGTTGCCAGCTTTCTTCAAAATATCTCCTTTTTGGTTCAGCAGAAATTTAAACTCAAAGGTTTGGAACCAATTGAGGACAAGTAAACAGTCAATTTTGATTGGGCGAACTGTCCCTTTACAACCTAAATCTTAAAACATCTTAGTCTTAAAAGGCTTCATGAGGTTCATCCAAATAGAAAATATCAATCATAAAAGCCACTTCTCACCGAAAACAGCAGCAAGGTTATAGAAATTCTTTATGCGTACGGCCTAATGAAAGCGGACTGACTAAAGATATTCCTGCCATCTCAAATTTATTAAAGCACGCGCATCAGTAACGCCATGCTAAACTCACAATTACTGACGAATAACTGCTAGAGTCAGCCCAACATGGTGCAACCTTAAACACTCGGAAAGACAAGGAAGCTGCAAACTGAGAATCTGAATGTGATTCAGGGGCGTTGTGTGAGTGTGTGTGTTTGTGTGTGTGTTAAGCTGCACCTGTGATGAATTCAGATACCCATGCCAGTTTTTACAATGGCGGCTTTAGCAAATGTTTGAGCACCGGTGAGCGAGTCGAGCCCATTGGTCCACACCTGTCCATTGCATAGGTTATGTTGGGTTGAGGTAGATTTCTTCAGTTACCTGTAACCAGTCGAGGGGTAAAATCCAGGAATTACACAAGGTGTGGACAGACATTTCATGAACATCAGGGCTCAACAATTCACAAGCCTGGCAAAATTATACATTTGGTTTGCAATCTTTTAACTTTTTTTTTTCCGTAACAAATCCTGCAAGATTTGCCTTGCCTTGTAAACACTTAAAAAGGGCTGAAAATTACAAATTTGACATGATTTTGCAGGTAATTATACTAATAAATATTACATACAACAAAAAATATATATATAAAAAAATTGAAACATTTTTGCTTGATGATTATATATATACACATACACAAAAGCCAATAATAAAATGTAAAAAAATTAGTTGCTTAATTATTAAATATATGTGTGTGCGTGTATATCACCGGCCACTTTATTAGGTACACCTGTCCAACTGCTCGTTAATGCAAATTTCTAATCAGCCAATCACATGGCAGCTGTCAATACATTTAGGCATGTAGACATGGTCAAGACAATCTGATGCAGTTCAAACTGAGCATCAGAATGGGGAAGAAAGGTGATTTAAGTCAGAAGAGAATGGCCAGACTAGTTCGAGCTGACAGAAAGGCAACAGTAACTCAAATAACCTCTCTTTACAACCGAGGTATGCAGAAGAGCATCTCTGAACGCACAACATGTTGAACCTTGAGGCAGATGGGCTACAGCAGCAGAAGACCACACCGGGTGCCACTCCTGTCAGCTAAGAACAGGAAACTGAGGCTACAATTCACAGACTCACCGAAATTGGACAATAGAAAATTGGAAAAACGTTGCCTGGTCTGATGAGTCTCAATTTCTGCTGCAACATTCGGATGGCAGGGTCACAATTTGGCGTCAACAACATGAATGCATGGATCCATCTTGGCTTGTATCAACAGTTCAGGCAGGTGGTGGTGGTGTAATGGTGTGGGGGGATATTTTCCTGGCACACTTTGGGCCCATTGGTACCAACTGAGCATCTAGTCAATGCCACAGCCTACCTGAGTATTGTTGCTGACCATGTCCATCCCTTTATGACCACAGTGTACCCATCATCTGATGGCTACTTCCAGCAGGATAACGCGCCATGTCAAAAATAACAATGAGTTCACTGTACTTAAATGGCCTCCACAGTCATCAGAGCTCAATCCAATAGAGCACCTTTGGGATGTGTTGGAATGGGAGATTTGCATCATGGATGTGCAGCCGACAAATCTGCAGCAACTGCCTGATGCTATTATGTCAATATGGACCAAAATCTGTGAGGAATATTTCTAGTACCTTATTGAAGGCAGTTCTGAAGGCAAAATGAAGTCCAACCTGCTACAAGTAAAGTGTACCTAATAAAGTGGCCGGTGATTGTATATTAATAAACTTAATTCACACTTATGTTTAAAGTAATGTGCATCACCAATATTTGAAAGATTTTCATATGTTGTAGTGTTTCATTAATTAATATAATAGATTGTTAAAGGGCTAGATCACCCCAACATAAAATTACTCACCCTGTCATTGCAAACACATAGGACCTTTATTCACATTCAGCACACAAATTAAAATATTTTAGATGAAATTCAAAAGCTCTATAAACAGCAAATCTAGAAAGATACCAAGTACATCGGCTAAACAGTGAACGTCTATGGAGGACAAGAGAGCTCTTGGATTTCTTCCAAATTATCATAATTTGTGTTCTGAAGATGAACGAAGGTCTTATGGGTTTATGAGAGCGAGTAATTAATAAAAGAATTTAAATATTTATGTGAACTATTCCTTTGATAACCAATTAAGTCATATGAACTAATAATAAAACGCGAGTCAATTAAGTTACACTTACATACCAATTCACACCTACAGGTATCGATTAATATGAAAAATATGAACCACTTAATAAAAAAAATTACTGATGCAATTAATTTATATTATTTATAATCATAAAATAATCAGTATACCAATCTAGCAAAAATATTTATACAAGTCATATCAAACAGCTACATTACGATTATAAGATTATTTACAGCTACATTATAATTTTAACATTCCTAGCTATTTAATTGAATAATAAAATATGCAAATTAGCCGTCTATTTTGAGGGGGCGGGGGGATAAATTCAAAAAATAAAATAAATATCTTCCAAACACTTAGAAAAATACATTACAACTATGTTTCCTGTATCGCGACTACATTAAAATAAAACAATTTTTTTGTGGGACTAGTAAAAGTACAAACCGTTGCTCATCGTAATCATCAAAACCATCATTGTTGAGCCCTGAACATGTAATATGACATTTTCAAAAAGACACACACAAAAACAAAATGGCCAATCCTAACATAAACAGTCAGAAGTTCAATTTTTCGAGGGAAAATAACCACAAAAACAAACAATCAAGTAATAAAAACTCCAAATGTGCAGGAAATGCAGCTACATAAACAAAAAAAGTTAAAGCAAAAGCAGCAAAGCGTCCCCCGTTTCCATGCTAACACCACATACCTTATTCGGCCTCATAACAAATAAGCTAGCACGAACGCAGTAGCTTCCCTGTATCCGATTAGAGTCTCTTTTCCCCCATTTCAACCCCTCTCCCCCACCTGGGATGTTTTAAATTTTATTTTATCTGGGTCGATTCCCGGGAATCTGCGAGGCCGTATAGGACGCCAGAGTCCTCCAGGAAGCCCCCGTCCCACCTGAACCAGCGCTGCCTGGAGGCTGCAGATGCGGAGGATAGTGGACAGTGAAGGGCCTGGAGGAAGCGGATGAGGTGCAGGAAGAAGATGCGGCAGCCAGGGATTGGGACGAGGTGGCCACGGGGATGGACGACTGCGGTCTGGAGGAGCGCGGAGAGGACGGTTGGGATGGGACAGTGTTCAGGAGGGGTGGGGGCGGGGGGAGAGCGAGCGTGGGTGGAGAGGGTGCATGTAGGACCGTTTGGGTGCGGTTGGGGCCAGAGGCCAAGAACGAGGCCCCTGCTTTGGGGTTCGTGTCCAGATGCCTCTGTTGGGAATTATGGGAGCTTGGGAGATTGGGCCCAGACTGCTGTGAGGAGCTTGAAGACACCATGTGGTGAAAAATCCCTGCAGACGTACAGCACCGAGAGGGGAGCAAGAGACAGAAAAAAAAATGGGGGGCTCAGCCAGATTGTGCACAGCAGCAAAGCCAGACAACAAACAAACAAACAAGCACATGTAAAGCAATGAGGCACTGCACTGTAGACCAGGAGGACCACCATCGACTCAGTTGGTGTTTTGAAATATAAGGGTTTGTTCATGCTCAAGTGAAAACTGTGGCATTTAA
Organism: Danio kyathit; assembly: GCA_903798195.1. Classification (NCBI taxonomy): domain Eukaryota; kingdom Metazoa; phylum Chordata; class Actinopteri; order Cypriniformes; family Danionidae; genus Danio; species Danio kyathit. Next base: position 28,636,901 of record LR812540.1, read on the forward strand.
CCCTGTGCCTTTCTAAACCCATAAGAAATTTGGAAAACAAATGAAGCTCTTTTTAATCAAATAAATAAAGTAATTTTATAAGACTTTTGAAAAGGTGTTGTATGTAAGTTTTTGACTCTTCTAAAGCATTAAAACACCATAATATGTTTGCAGATAGATATTTAAGAAACATGCCAAGTAAACATTCTTGTTTATCTGAAAAACAATGCTGAAGTCGGATATTCTGCTTTGAAAATGTGTTTTCTGTGCAGGAACGCGGTCTTTGTTTTGGCATTGTTAACCCACCCAATGCCAGTTTAGCCAATTATATTTCAGCACTGGGTTGTCTTGGTGGAAAACCAGGTATTTCATTCATTCATTCATTCATTCAGAAAGATTCTCAAAGCATGCGTCAGTGACCGAAATGCGACCTCCGGTGGGCAGTAGCGGACTCCAAAATAAGACGCAGATTCAGTTTCACATTTGGTTATTAATTAACAAATAAAATAAAGATTACAAACGTAAACATTAGGTGAGCAGGGGGCTGTTCCATAAACCAAGCTTAGAGAAAAAGCCAGGCTTATTTTGGCAAGTCAGCTTTATTAATGGTGGATTCCGTTTCATAAATCAAATTTACAATAGTTCAAACTCAGTTACTATAGCAGCTTATGCTGGGAAACTAGCCTGGTCCAGGGCAGGTTAACTCTTATGCTAAGTCAAGCTTAATCAAAGTAATGTTAACATTCGCCTTCCGTAATTTGATGCCATTTTATTTCACGTAACCTCTTAATAATGATTAAAACTTTAGTCACTTAATAGTAAATATATATATATATATATATATATATATATATATATATATATATATATATATATATATATATATATATATATCTCCACCAAACATCTTTTAGAATAGAACAATATATACATTTACATTCAAATAAGTTATTGCAAACGAAACAAATAAACTTTTTTTTATGTTTATGTAGATTTTTTTTCTGTTTATTAAAATTGTACTTAATATTTTGCCTCAACTTATTAATTTGGGTGTACTAATTTTTGGAATGCAGATCTTCAGTTTATTTGTTGTTAGATTAGTTCTAAATTTTGCTTTGGTACTGAATAATCTAATGTATATGCACAAATATATTATTATAAAGCATTCTGTAGAATATATTAATTTAAGACATTGGGTGTACTTAGCTATATGTGTATATGAATTACATAATTTAATTAGGAAAACATTTTAAGAAAGCACTGACTGATATAAAGAAGTAGGCTACATTTCTTAAAGAATTACTTTAACGCTGCAAACCCTGAGTGGAATAATCGGGGGATGAATCTGGGCCGAGCAGTAGCTTCACTTTATTATAAAGATATTTTCCCACGGGCCGCGGTTTCGGCAGCAAATTAAAAATCCTACTGCTTGTGCGTGCACGGCTCTTTGTTGCCATTATTTTAAACGTAATGTGCTGACGTTAAGCACATTTTGTATGTTACAGTTAGTGTGCAATACATTAAAACTTTTCCTTGCAAGCAACAATTGGCAGTAAGCACGTATTCTTTCTAGCTCTCTCTCTCGCACGAGCAGTCAAGCACAATTTTAATGTATTGCGACAAATATTTAATTTAACGTTAATGGGCCTAGATAATGGTCTACTTTTAAATTGAGACGACCTGTTTCATGTTTCAATTTCATGCCAGATTCTCTCTTGCTTTGTTGCAAGCCGTAGTTTTTGATTGTTTAAATTATTATACGTTTAAAACAAACACGGCTCACTCACTGTGAACAGCCGTCTCATTTCAGAGCTCTTTCAGTAAATGTGGCATAATCATAATCAAAACCTAATCGATGCTATGCTCGACCCTCAGGTTTTCACGACAGTAACGTGCACGAGCAGTTATCTAGATTATTTAAACTGAACTCCGATTAGTTAGATCGAATGATCTTCAACTTGCTGTTATGGAACCAACTTAAGTGTGGACGTTTAGTTCGGCTCACTGAAGTCAGGTTTTTGACTCTAATCCTCGCTTATCTTAACCACTTTTATGAAACAGCCCCCAGGTTACATTGTAACCCCGTGTCCTAACAACATGCTACGTGACGTTTAGGAAACGAGCTAGGTGAATATAATTGTTCATCTAAAAAACAATGCTAAAGTCAGTTTTTCTGCTTTCTTCTGCCTGTCTTTGTTTCGGTCTCTATGACCTGCCAACTGCTGGTTCACCTAATTTCAGTCATGAAGTCTTCAATACATGCGACAGTAGATGAACTGTTCTTTTTTTCTATTTACTTTTGAGGCGAGAATAACAATGTAAATAGAGTCTTCGTTAGAGCATTCGCCTTGCATGTGGCTTTTCTTTTCAAATTGTAGGTTAGAGGCTCCGTTGGAGCGGCTTGACTAAAACCAAGATATACCCGGAGTGCTGAAATATAATTGGCTAAAGTGACAGTGGGCAGGTTAAAGAACCAAAACAAAGACAAAAAAGTCATTCCGGCACGGAGAACACAAGCAGAATATCGGACTTCAGCATTGTTTTTCAGATAAACAACAATGTTCACTTGGCATGTTTCTTAAATATCTGCAAACACATTATGGTATTTTTATGCTTTAAAAGAGTCAAAAACGTACATACAACACCTTTAATGTCAGTTTGTACATGCTCCATATTGCCTCTCTTCAAAGGACACTGGGAACTACAGTTCAGCGGCGAAAGCAGACGATAGTTGCGACATTTTGTCGCAATGTTTTAAAGAGAAGCAAAGTAAATTAACGGCAGGTGCATATGGCGCATATTTATATATAAAGAAACAATAATGTGTTTTGAATGAGCACTTGTGTTTGAATCATTAAAAACTTCACCAGATGAATAAAAAAATAAAAAACAGAGGCTCACATTTAAGAATGAAAAATATTTTCACTTGTGCTACATAGATGCAAAAATTTCTAATGGGTTTAAAATGACAAGAATCAGAAAGAACTTTAAGAGTGAGTAACCTTAAATTAATTTTAAAAATAAGCTTTTTATATACACATCTTCATGATCGGCAAAATGCTGGTAAACAGTGAAGTGCCTTGACACTTAAAAACAAGGTCTGCAATTAAAGGCGAACACCAAGAGGAAAATATGAAGGCAGCTGGAGGAGTCAAGGAGTTTCCTGCCAATCTGATAAACTATACAGAGCTCGACAAATATTAATACTTTCCCTGGCCTCTAAATCACCAGTTTACACCATCAAGGCCAAAGAAAATGATCTACAAGGCTGTAATTCTGTATGATTTGTAACAAAAAAAAAATGTGTGGAGGAGATTGAGGACTTCCTCAATGCATGTTTACAACATGTCTGAGTTATATTTCACAGCAAAATCAGATAAATATTCAGAAATATTTAGAAATGCTCATCAAGGCTGTATTGACCAATAAACTACTGCTTTTTAAAAATGTTTGACTTAAATAGATGCTTCTAATGCTTTAATGAAATTTACCTAAAAGGGTTAGTTCAGAAAATGTAATTACTCATTTGATCATCCTCCATTTATTCCAAACATTTGCGTTTTTTTTTTCCTGTTGAAGGCACAAGATATTATTTCGAAGAATTTTGAAAACTGGTCGCCAGTCAGATATTCAGGTCAATGGCAACCAGTTACATTCACCAACATATCTTCTTTTGTGTTTAACTGTTTGGAACAAAATCAATGGATGATTAAATGACAACAACTTAAAATTTTTTTGGAAGAACTTCTCTTTCAATAAAACCTGTTGTCATTCCTCTAGGTGTGTCGCTTTAGCCTTTGCAGTCAGCACAGCAAGCAGTGTGGGAGAGCCAGGCAAGATGGCAGCGCTGGGCCTTAACTTACCTTTTCTCTACACCCCGAGCGACTGTTCTGACCTTAGGCTCAATCCTTAACATTTATCAAAAAACAGAAAGACAGACAGAGGACGTCCAACTCACCTCCTGCAGCGCCCCCTGCCAGTCCGGCACTAGAGAAACTGCCGAGCGCCGAATGTCCGTTGACCAATCGGGGGGCTCCGCTGGTGGCTGGTCCCGCCGCCTGAGTTCCAAATAAGGGTTGTAGAACAGAAGCTCCGCCCAGTGGGAAATACTGCCCCACTGCGGAGGCGGATGAAACAGTGGCAGCCCCGCCCACTTTCCCACTCAGGATGCCTCCACTGGCTGCTGCAGATATAAATAGATTTTGACTGGCCAATCCACTTACAGATTTCAGGTCCCACTCTCGCACTTTCTGTTTCTGCAGCGAACGCTCTGATGTGTTCACCACTGAGCGACCGCTGCCATCCTGACTGAGGAAGAGATTTGAATTTCCATAAGGCTCACGCTCGCGCTCCCCTCTCCTCTGGGGTTTGTGGTCCGAGTCGGAGTCTGTGCCTCCTCGGGAAGCTCCGACGCTGAACGGTGAGCCACCTTGGCGGATGTCTGGAGGAGTTGGCTTGGGGTCAGAAATGGGGGAGAAGGTGGATTTCCACTTGCTGGTTCCGGAAGAAGAGGAAACCTCGCTGCTCACGCTGCTGGCACCTGATTTACGTCCCTGTGAACCTGTAAAGCAACATGATCGTTGACGTATTGCCAGTAGTGTCAAAATGACTAAATGTCAACACTGAATCAAAGGACAAAAACTGACTTGCCTCTTTCTAAGTCTCTAACTGGTCCATCTCGGTCTAAGGAAATAGTAGCAATTTTTCGTTCAATTCTGAAAGAGAAAACAATAGATTTAAGGCCAGTTTACACCAAGAACAACAACTGCCACTACAATCATAACTGTAGGCCCATTTCAGCCTGTATTTAAAGAAACACTCTACTTTTTTTAGAAAACAGGCTAATTTTTCATCTCTCCCTAAGGTAAACAGTTGAGTTTTAGCATGTTTGAATTCACTCAGCTGATCGCCGGGTCTAGCAGGAGCACTTTTAGCTTAGCTTAGCATAGATCATTGAATTGGATTAGACCATTAGCATCTGGCTCAAAAATGACCAGAGTTTCAGTAATTTTCATTTTCAAAGCTTGACTCTTCTGTAGTTACATCATGAACTAAGATAAGGGGAAAATTGAAATTAAGTCAAAACATTTTTGAGTGAGATGCTAATGGTCTAATCGGATTCAATGATTTATGCTATGCTAAGCTAAAAGTGCTCCAGCCAAACTCAGAGATCAGCTTAAATGGACTCAAAAATGGTAAAACTTAATTGTTTAACTCTATGAGAATGGTTAAATAAGCCTATTTTCAAAAAAGTGATCTTTTAAAGTCAGTAAAGCTTAAAATTTTTTAAATATACAGAGTAAAAGATGATTTGTTTCACCACATTGCTTTGAGTTTGTTGTGTTGACTGAGGTAAACTGTGTGTAAAATCTTGCTGTGGAAGTTGTGACCTCTGCCATTTGGCCTGCCACCTCTATATGCGGCTGTTTCAAGACTGGTTACTGTTTAACACGTCTGGTATGCTTGGTGTTAGTGACCTAGTCTGTTTTCAGTGGCCTGACCACAATTGGTTAGCCATGACGATAAACAGTCATTTCCACATGAACATAAATATGTCTCATCTGACAACTTGTGATCATACTTTAAGACCTTCCCCTCTTACGTGGCTTATGAGCGAGCAGAAAGCAAGCGAATGAAAAGGCCAACCTATGTAATGTAATGTGTATTTATATAGCGCATTTATTGCGTATGGCCAAAATCACGAGGGGGGGTCTCTCCACACCACCACCAGTGTGCAGCATCCATTTGGATGATTCGACGGCAGCCACAAGACAACGGCGCCAGTGCGCTTACCACAGACCAGCTATTGGTGGAGTGGAGAGATTATGGCAATTCTTTGGATGGGGATGATTAGGAGGCCATGATGGTTAAGGGCCGATGGAGGGAATTTGGCCAGGACACTAGAGCTACATCCCTACTCTTTACAAGAAGTGCAATGGGATTTTTAATGACCACAGAGAGTCAGGACCTCAGTTTAACATCTCATCAGCAAGATGGCGCTCACTGACAGTATAGTGTCCCGTTCAATATACTGGGGCATTAGGACCCACACAGACCAAATGTGTCCTTTCAGGATTATAAAGGTGTCATTACGGTCTTATGAACACCCTCTTCAAGTATAGTGTTGCCATTAAAGATTCAATGTTCTGAATATTTAAGGAAAAAGCAATTACCGGCTTGAACTAGAGGTGTCCGGGGCGTAACCACTGCCTTCTTCATCTGAACTTGGGGCAGAGGAATAGCGGCCGGTGTTGTTGAGCTCAAGAGGACGCTCTCGTTTCAAAACAGGTGGCTGATCCAGATCTTGCCCACACGGGCTTCTGCCTGACTGCTCTGGGGAAGAGATGGCGGAGATCTCCAAAGGCTGGTTTATGTTGTTTACCTAGTCACAAAATCATATGTAGCACTGATAATTAGAGCTGCACGGTTAATCAAAACGAATGCAAAATCTTCGATTCTCGTGGACGTCTTGTCAGGGAAGCACGGCTCTGTGATCAGTAGTAAATCTCCTCCAAAAGCCAAACTCCAAATGCACCGCAAAAAAGAGACACAGCAAATCAACCAGAGAAGAGGACTGCTTTTATTGAGTCAACTTGACTAACAATCATATGACTCTGGGACATTCTCTCAGAAGGTTTTATTTTAGACACTTGACTAAAATTATGAGAAGAGTTTGAAGTAAAAACATGTTAATAAATGGGGTATTTTTACGTGCTTTCAGATGTAGCAGGTACAGATCCATAGCTCACTGAGAAGCAATACAAAACACCTTTCAAATTGTAGAATGATTATCTTCGATTTCAGGATGACAGCGACTATATCGTTCACTTTTTTTTTGCGTATCTTGTCAGTGAACTATGCCTCTGTGTAGCAAATTCTGCTCCATCTGAAAGCATCTTTCAAAGATTCACTGCTGATTACAGAGCCGGTTTTACTGCAAAGATGCACCTGAAAATGCCTTTCATTAATCGTGAAGTCCTATTAATAATCAAAACTTTGAATCCACTCACCATTGAATTGATATTAAGCGGAGATCCAGAGGAATGACTTGAGCATCCCAGTCCAGGAAAAACCCTTCTTTTGGGGGATCCACTCATGGGTACAGCTCCAGATGAGCTGCGCTTTCGTCGTCCTCGTTTTCGGCCCTCTTGGCTGTGGGAGCTTGGAGAGTGATGATGATGATGATGGTGATGGTGGTGGTGATGGTGCTTACTGTGATGATGGTGACCCTGCTTTACAGACCCGTGGTGCAGCCTCGAGCCTCCAGTGGAGGACGAGGATGAGGAGGAAGAGGAGGATGAAGAGAAGAAAATACGCCGACGAGCCTCACTATCTAAGGGCTCTGTGTCGGATTCGAGGCCCTGCCGCTCATGACCGTCCTCGGGGGGAAGCCTTGGTGGACCGTCGGCGTACTGGAGAACGCCTCCGGTGCCCAGTGGAGGACTGAGGCCAGAGCCGCGAGGCTGGAGACCCATGACGGGAGTGCTGTGAGGAGGAGGGGAGGCAGCGTCACAGTCTTGGTCCTCGGTCAGCATGGTGGAGTGAGACCCATTAACCAATCCTGAGCTGGAGGAGTACCCTGAGGAAATGAACACTCATTTAGGTAAACTGGAGAGGTCTAAAATAGAGAATCTACAGCAAGGGCGCCCAAACTTGGTCCTGGCGGGCTGGTGTCCTGCCAAGTTTAGCTCCAACTACCTTCAACACACCTGCCTGGAAGTTTCTAGTATACCTAGAAAGAGCTTGATTAGCTGGTTTTTGTGTGTTTAATTGCGGTTGAAAATAAAATCTGCAGGGCACCAGCCCTCCAGGACCGAGCTTAGGCACCCCTGATCTAAAGCTTTCTAAGCTTCAAGGCCAAGTATCTTAAGGGAAAAACTGTTCTTTGAAGCCCATTTCATTAGTTACATAAATTCTGAAGCACAAACAAAAAACCTTAGGATATTTTTAAAAAATACCACTGATTAAATAAAAAAAAGCTTTCAGATTTTTCATCCCTTTTCACCTGAAGCAAATTTTTAAATAATTTGAACTTGTGCAATAGACACGATTGGGACAAATTCCGTGCTTTCTCAGCAAATGCTTTGCGCGTTCAGCATCATTTGCGCAGCTTAATAATTCAATATTCAACCATTTGCTGCAACTTATTTATGCTAATTCAGTGTTTGGTGTGAATCCAGTATTAGAGCCATAGCAAGCCAAGCAAATCGTTGATTTCTAGAATACTACATCTTTAAATTGTCGCTAAGGCCCAATTCCAATTTTATTTTTATGATGGCGACTGCTTTAGTGATTCCAGTTACGTTATTTTTTGGTATTTATCTTCAGGAAATCACTGAAGGCAACTATATCATGTTATCATAATAATATAATGTGGCAATAAGGGTACTCTGACATGGTATTCGAGTGTCATCGAGTGACAGATGTAAAAGTATGTTGTGGGTTTGCTATACAGGATTTAATATTAGGGATTATAGATAGCGAAATTTAGCGGTTTTTATTTTAGCGTTTTTTAAAAAGCATGACAGTAAAACACGAACGTGGTTGAGATTGTAATAACACATATGCTTGTTTGTTGTAAAGATTCATAATAATGACAAAAAAAATACTAATTTGTGCATCTCCAAACTTCCGTGTGCAGCCATGCTGCCGTTGTAGAATGTAATGTATTTTTTATTTATTCCCATGTCAGCAACCAACATGGCAACAACATTTCAATAATAAATAAACAATTAAGAACAAAAAACAGATAAATACACAAGTTAAATAAGATTTTTTAGCATTAATACATGATAAGAATTCAAAAAATTTTCCTGGTGCCACTTTGCTAAAAATGTGCTGCCGTTCTAGATGATGTACTCTTGGAAATTTTCTTACCCCTTGGTTTCGAGTGTGGTCCTAAAATATCTTAGTTTCAAGGACTATCTAGTCCTTCCCCCTTAGCCCTACGCCTTCAAACTAAAGAGAATTGGGACACTCCTACCCCTTCACATGAAAACGCAAAACGAGGGGTAGGGGCAAGTGGAAAGGCTAAGAGGTAGAATTGGGATTGGGCCTAACTCAATCAAATCCCCCCAAAAGGCTGGCTGTACACAAAAGCACAAGAGGACATCATATTGGAGAGAATGTCAATGGGCAATCAGTTTAGGGGCTGCACTTTTTACGTTGCTAGGCAAGAATTGGCTACTTTTTCTGCACAGAGTTGACTTTTTTTCAACTGCAGGCAATCAGAGTGCTCAGACAAAAATGCAAGGCACAGTTGGTGGTTAGAGTGTGAAGAGCTCATGCTGCATAAACAGCATGCAAAACAGCTCACCGCCAAAACAAAACAATTATAAAAAAGGTTTCTCTCACTGCAGCTGGAATTGCTCACCAATTTGGTGCTGAACAGAGTAAAGATCCGTCTCGGCATTAAGTGTCTCAACTTTTTAAAGAAATTTGGACTGAAAGCCTCTTTGCAGTGATGTACAGATTAGCTCATGTTTCAATCATAAATAAATGAAAAAGTCAAGTGTTTATAGAAATGTTCTCCAAATTTGATTTCGCTGTAAATGAAAGTGGCAGTAAAATGATGTACTGAAATCAGTGTTGTGATTTAGTTAAGTACATACCACATATTCAAAGGCAAAGATTCTGTGTGCTATCATTAAGGCTTACATCAAAATATAAATAAAAGAAGTCCTGTACCTGAGGTAGGCGTGAGAGGTGGCTTGCCATTGCTCTGTCCTGCTGGATTCAAAACTGGACTAGGAGTGCTCCTCTGACAAAAGAAAACACAGCTTGGATTATGTTACAAAAATGTATAGAGGAATCACCCACATCCACTCACACAGATCCATACCAGTCTTTCGGCGCGGTTCGGCAGCACCACACTGGCCAGAGGGATGCTGACAGGAAGTTTGCTGGGATGCACAGTGCTGAGAGGGATGCTGATTGGTAGACTGGTTATAGTGTCGCCGGGTGCAGTCGGGCTCTTTTCTTTATCGGCCTGTGAGTGGGAAAAGAGATGCTCAAAATTTTCCATACATGGGTTTGTATTAGGGGTTAAACGGATCTTGGCTGATCCTTCTGGATCACACCTCACAAATTGGGATGCACGCAAGTGATGTTAAAAAAATGCAATAGTCGGTATTTATAATATAAATTGGCAAAAATATTTACATTTAATTAATTATTGTTATCACTTTTAAACATTTGGTAAAATTCCATTGTATTCTATATGTCATTCAGTATGTTTTTCGTCTGCAGTTGTAATATCAGCTCAGTAATATGTTAATTTATATACTTTTACATTTATAACCTTTTTCTTTTAATTTAAAGGCTTTGGCTTATTAGGAATGTTGTTTTAAAAATGATTTTGATACATTTAAATGTTATTTATTAGTAAAATTAGTAATTTAGCTTTTGTCCTACAGCAGGAAAGTTTCAATTTCTACAAATAAAAGGGCAGGAAGCATTATCAACCTTAATATTAGCATTGTTAAAATTGATAACACTTTAAAATGATGGTCCATTAGTTAATGTATTTACTAACATTAAGTATGAACAAAACTTGTACAGCATGTATTAATCATAGTTAACATTAACTAATGCATTATTAAAATCTAAAGTTGTGCTTGTTGACATTAATTAGGCTGCATTTACACTGCATGGTTCAAGTGAGGAAATTAATGATTTTTTTCCTCCTATGGGGCACAGATCAGATATGGCCCATGTACACGCAAGAAGAAAAAAATAAATAAATAAATAAATCACATGGATTCCGATTTGCTCAAAACATATTCAGGCCTTGTTCATATGTGGAAATTTATCTAATATCTGTGTCCTTGTGTAAGCAGGTAGATCAGATTTTCACCTGTCATTAAAAACCATAGCGAATGAAGTCAACTGATGCGTTCCTTTTGGAACAGACATCAGCCCCAAACCTTAAATCTCATAAAATAATAATGGAAATGACATTAAGATGCCTACTGGTTTAAAAAGGCCTAGATTAAAAGAAGATGCCAAATGAGAACTTTTCTGTCATAAACTATAGTAAGGGTGCTTTCACACTTGTAGATCGATTGTATTGTTCCGAAACGGATTAAAATTGTTACAATGTTTATTTTTGTTCTTGGCGTGGTTCCCTTTCACACTGAAATATTTCTAAATGAACCAAAAGAGCTAAAATAAGCTCACGTGTGAGTAAACTCTCCTCACATTGTTTTACTGAGTTTTACAGTTTATTTTTCAGTCCTGCTCAGCTGTCGTGTCCTTATTTTAATTTATGACGATGAGCAATAAGAGATTACAAGCGAAAAGCTGCCCTTTAATTTTGAATGGTGACACCCACAAACATAGTCACCAAATATAAATCAGAGGTAAGACTTTCTCATTCATAGCTTTTGGCTAGAATAATGCATTATGGGCTTTACATTTTAGAGAGAGATAACAGATAAACCAAAACTGCACTTCAATTTTCCTAATGGATAAACGGCTCTTGTTAATAGTTCAGCATGCTTTACTTTCATATACGACATGAAACGCGCACAGGTAGAATCATCATTCTCTCTTCATATAGCCATATATATGCCTATTACATATCCATAATACAATGTGATATAGCCTGGTTCGTTAGTTCGTTGGATCGTTTTGCTTTCTCACTACAACCGATCCGTTTCAGAGTTTGATTCAATCAAACCGAGACCACCTCATTCTGGCGATCTCGGAACGATTGTGTTGGTGCGGATCAGAGCACGATTGCAGGATTCACATATGCCAAACGAACCACGCTAACTGGGGAAATGTGCCAAGCTCCGAAACAAAAGTCTAGGTGTGAAAGCACCATAAAACAACTTGCCAAAACGAATACAAAATATTAAACCCAGCGAACAGATTATATATATATATATGAATGGAGAAAAGAGTACTCTTTTATTAACAGTTGTCAGTCGGCGTCCACTCTTTTTTTTCCTGGTCTTTGCCGTGTGCTGTATAAATGCAGTTAATCTGAAGGAGTTACGTTTAAAAGATGATGTAAGCGGGTCAAAAAAAAATAAAAAATTGGATAGTCACAAAATCAGAATTGACCATCAAGATCTGCAGAGTTAATGCAGCCTTAATGAACGGCGAGTTACTAACATGGACTAAAGTTATTCAACTTAAATAACCTAATAAATGTATTACTAATTGTTTGTTAATAATAGAAAGTACAATAACTAATAGAACATTATCTTAAAGTGCTACCAATATATCCACTAAAAACCAATCTGTGCTTTCCTTGCACTGCCTAACAGACAAATAAAAATTAATCCATGCTTTAAAACCCAAAACATGATCCCAACCGTGACTTCTGCGATCCGTTTAACCTCTAATTCACATAAAGACACTACTAATTACCCTATCTGTGCTCTTGGCTGTGGTGACCGCTTGAACTTCCGATGAACATGGTGAAGCCTGTTTAAAGCCCAGTGTTGGAGATGAAATGGCACCAGTGTCGCCCCTGAAAACACCCGTGAGTGATCAGTGACCAATCGATAAGTACTTACTCAATTAATCGGCTAACTTTCACTCACCGATGGATGTTTCCCAGTGCCCGAAACTGGTTTGCGGCCGAATCCTGGTTGAGGTGCCTGCGGAGGGCGATCTTAGCTGGAGAAAAGCGGGTGTAATCGGGCAGGGGTTGCCCAAGCTGCCTGGTTCTGGAGTCCGGGGTTGGCGGCACAATTTCGTGGTCTGGAGAAATGGGCAGGTAGTGGGTGAGGAGTTCGTTTTTGCCCATTGCGCTTCCGGTGCCTCTTTCATAACACGGAGAGGCTGTGCCATTCATGGAGAGTTCAGGACTGAGGCCGTTCAGCCCTGTAGAAGATTGCGGGGTGAGTTTTGGGGTGTCTGGGTCCAGTGTGGGCCGAGGATCAGGGCCAGGGAGGGCTTTTCTGTAGGGGGACACTTCACACGGGCTGTAGGATGACTTGAGCTGAAGGAGCTCCTGCTGTCGCTGGCTCTTCTCGAGTTCAACTATACTGATCTGGAAACAAACAGCAGGGGGAGCCAATGATTCAGTGGAGGACAGAGAAAACACACAGACAGCTCTGAAGGTAAAAATAGCTCTGGAGAAGCAAGCTCAGGTTTCTGTAAACAAGCGTTTGTTAGAACAGTTACAAAAGGTTGGAAGATAAATAAGAGAAAGGACAATCTTTATGTTGAAAAAACAGCTATAAACGCACATCTTTGTATTAATAAATATATAACAACTTAATTTTACTTTGAATCTTGATTTCATGTGTGTACATGTATACGTATACTAACTTAAAACCAACATACCTGGATTAAAAATAAAACTATTAAAGGTGCCCTATAATAAAAGTCTGTGTATACCAAGGCATATTAGAATAATAAAATATTAAGATACAGAAATGGACATACTGTGAGCCTCAGACACCACTGTTTCCTAGTTCTCATGTAAATTCAATGAGTGTTAAATCCCGGTGGACAACAGGCCAATCAGAAGACAAAACAAACTGTGACCAGACTCACAGGCCATGCCATGCTCATTTGCATCTATGCCTACTTTAGGTCATTCATCCAGACCTGACGAGCAGCTGCATCAAGAGCACAGCAACTCATATGCAGCTCTGAGAGCATAAAAAAGCTCTGAAATCAATAATATGCACGCCTCAGGCTGCATTTGATAAGCCAAACGTTTTCCCCCCTTAGTTATTTTAAGCGTATATTTCATTTACTATGCATGCGGAACTTTTATTTTGAAAATGCAAGCTCTAAATTGTTTACTCTGCGTTACACGAGGCATGTTCAAAAGACTTACAGATAACACATTTATACATCTCCACTCCGAAGAGGCATAAGGCATGTTTAGTTACATCTTTTGCTAATTTGTCGTGTTTATTGTGAAATTTAATGCGTGTGTTTTAACAAACACATGTAGACTGCTGAATGGTGTCAAATCACTCGCTTAACTATCATGTTCATGCAGAGGCTGATACTAAGTCCTGGCTGCTTTCTTTGATATTATAGCTTCAATATACAATGACATACATCTCGAACACTCCCTTTTGTCAAGTTTAATTATAATTTAGCCTTTATCCACAACAGATCTGGTGAGCAAAGTAGGTTAACGCTACTCTGATTAGGTTTATATTTGTCTGTGCTGTGTGTGCGTGTAAGAGCTGCACACATCAAAGCGGGGCTCATTAATATTCATGACACAAGCCATATATGGTCAATCATGGATCTTCTGATTCTAGGAGTATTTTATGGAGTAATACAGGAGCTTATTAAACCATTTCTGGGGATTTTTTGAACTTACCAAAGCCATAAACCTACTATGTAGATATCAGAGAATAAATTATCTTATTAAACCAATGCAGTTTATGGCACCTTTAAGGCTACAGACTCAAATAACATCTGTAATCTACCTGAAGTTAAGAAAATAATAATTTATTTTAAAATATTAACAGATCTGAAAATAGTGATTACTGAACTGAACTAAAACTGATTTATAATGAAGTGTTTGCTCATTTAAATGTGGGCTGCAGATTTCTGCTGGTTATCCAGTGTCGAACCTATTTATTTACTTATTTTAACCTTTACCGTGCATTCACACGGGGCTTCAGCGTCAACGCTTGACTGAGGGCGTGCCTGAAGTTGGGGCTGACGTGATCATCATAGCAGTGTCAGCCAATGAAATTAGTCTGCAATCGGCTACTGTCTGAGCTGGGGTATATGCATAAAGCGATTTGATTGGCTGATGCTTTCGTTGGCGCTTAAAAAGTTGAGAAATCCTCAACTTCTGCAGCGAGCAACGACCCTGAAGCAGCACAGATGGACTTACAATTCATTTTTGCAACGCTTGACGTCAACCATTTAAAGTGAATGACAAGCGTTGACACTGACGTCCCGTGTGAATGGGGCGTTATGTGCTGTTGGGGATGTTTTTATCCACTCTAGGGTGGTTTTGAGCCTTAATTTGGCCACAATTTTCTCTGTGCTTCAGCAAATAAAATGATCTTTGGTGACAAATCTTATTTAGAAACATGTTTTGGAAAAATGCTTTGAAAGTTTTAAAAAATATAACAATACACTCTGGATAAATGTACTACCCTTTTGTTGTGTTGTTGGAAGTTTTTGCCCCATTGACTTCCATTATAATGACATTTTTTGATTGCAAATCTATGATACCATATAATCACGCATTCGTGATTGTTGATGGTTTTCCTTGTTGGGAAGAGGTAAAATGACCAATTTTTACTCTTGATCATCAGTTGCAGTGCAAAAAAAAGTAAGCTTAGTTTCTGGATAAAAATGATATGGTTATCTGAAGTATAGTGTGTGTGGGCATGTGCAAGTGTGAGAGAGACCTTTGAGCACTTACCTTGATATGTTTGAGAAAATAAAAAGCAGCTCAGCTCTCAAAACACAGTGAACATAGTAAGTGTATTTATGCACGGACACTATAATCTGCTGTTTTACTCCATGAACTCCATATATATACCATCCATATATATATATATATCAGAAACTTTTTTGCACAGGCCTATCTAAAGGGTTAATGGTGCCAATTGATGATCAACAGTAAAAATGAAAAGTTTGACCTCTTTCCAACAGGAAAAAAAACACCAAAAGTCAAGAATACATGATTATTTTGTGCTTTGCAATCAAAAAATGTAGTTATAGTGGATGTCAACAGGGCAAAAACAGCCACGAACATAACGAAAGGGTAGTCAAGTTGAACAGTTCACAAGGGTTAATGTGTGTAAATATATACTTATTCAGTTTTTATTTTAATTTCGGTAATATTACTGAACAATATACAAATGTTTATATGATTTACGCACAATACAGTTTGTAAAGCAACATTGTGAAATTAAATATACAAATGCATCTCAATTTTACATAATTACACTAATGAAAAATGTTACAACCTACAAATTAATGATCACTTAACACAAGGGTGTCCAAACTCGATCCTGGAGGGCCGGTGTCCTGCAGATTTTAGCTCCAACTTGCTTCAACACATCTGCAAGGATGTTTCTAGAAAGCCTAGTAAAAGCTTGATTAGCTAGCCTAGGTATGTTTGAATGGGCTTGGAACTGAACTTTGCAGTACACTGGCCCTCCGGGAACAAGTTTGAACACTCCTGACCTAATTTATCTGTATATGTAGGTACCTGGAGCTCCAGACAGTGGCGCTGTTTCTCAGAGATCTGTCTCCGCAGAGCATCTATTTCTTTCTTCAGAGTGTCCCAACAAAGAGAGTCCAGCTTGAGCTCCTCACAGCGAGCCTTCAGCTGACAAACACACAAACACATCAGACCTGATCAATTTGAAATATTTCAGTAAAGAAAGTAATATCGAGTGTATTTCTGCAACACTAAAGGCAGGGCTGATGAACGGTGGGCTCACCAGCAGCTGGCTCTGATCTCGGAGCTCGGCCATGTCGTGCTCCAGCTGTTTGGTCTGTTCGCGCAGCTGCATGTTGTGGGCCGTGATCTCCTTCTGAGCCTGAACCAGATCCTCCACCGTCACCGCCTTCACACCCAGCTAAGAGAGGAGCGGCAGGACTTCACTTCAGATCATAGCACTGCCGACAAGTGTTGACTAGATAGACAGCACTATAGGCTGTGAAAAAGAGTCTTACCTCCTCTAGTTTGGACTGGAAAAGGTCTCGAATCCTCTCCTTGTGAGCATGACAAGCGTTGACCAGCTGCTGGGCTTGACCTGACAGTTCTGTGTGTCTCAGCTGTTGAAAGATGATGTGGAGAATTAAACAACACCCTCATGTAATAAAAATGAAGTCCACATATTGGTTTAGATAACAATTAGGAAGAAAATGTTTATATATGCACACATATACATACATATTTATATACAGTAGGTTCGTACGGGTCACCTTTATCAGGCTTGTGTCTCTACTGCCAATAGGTACCAATGGTACCTTGTTGGTGGCTGTGATGTATGACAGAAAGTTGCAGTCGAAGTCTCCTCGCTCGAGGAAATGTCAAAGTAAAGCTGTACGGGTTGTTCACATATCATATGAGAAGGGGGGCTGGGTGGTATATCGAGTTCTGTGGATATATCGATATGATTTACCAATGCGATGCGGGATTATCCAATATCCTTTATATCGATTTGGTTTGAGGCCACACGTGCGCATTCTGCGTGAAAGACCACTCCAAGGTAGCACGCGAGCGCCACTTGCACAAATGAATGATTCACTTCATGAGTCATACAAAAGATTTGTCCAAAATGAACGAATCGTTCAAGAACGACCCATCACTACACGCGACATGGATTTATCAGAAAACTTTTATTGATAATTTCTTCCGCAATTGACAGCAAGAACGAATGTAGAAGTCTTGTCAAATTGACAAGCAACACCTGAATTTGTTCAAAAGAATTAAAAACGCCAAAATGGGATGAATTTATACTGCATTTTGAAAGTGAAACAACCTCATATTCACTGATTATAAGTTCAGTATTTATTACACGACAGTCTCTTCTTTACATTTACGTTATAACACATTTAGCTCTGCCTTCTGGTCTGTTATAATGACTGTTTACATTTATATGCTTAACCAGCATTTCATCAAAGTACTCTGAAACAATTTTGTTACTTCTCACATATATAGTCTATTCGTTTTCATCTCCTTATTTAAAATTTAGTAAAACAAGTTTAGTCAAAACAAAAGAAAAGAAAAAGTGTAGGATTTTTTCCATAGAGTGAAAGACTAATCTTTAGAAATCTTCGATATGTGCACGGTTTAATAATTGTGCATAATACATACATGTAAACGTGTAACTAAAAAAAAATATACAGCTGATTTAATTGTTTGTAAATCGCACAACTGTGCTATACAGTACACTTATAACAACACTGCAATTGTGACATAAATTACTGTTTCATATTTACATTCAATGTGGTTCTTTTCTATCCTACAATACTTTTTGTTGGGTTACTATTTAGGTGTGTTAAACCTTTTTTGCTCTGACAATGTAGTTATGTTTTCTATGGTTCTGTTTACTTTGTTATTTGCACAACAGCATAGTAGTGCTGTGTATAGTGTTAACCCTCAGGGGTCTGAGGTGATTTTGGGGCCCCTGAGATGTTTTGACATGCCCTGACATTTGTGCTAATTTCAGCTACCTATTACATGGTATTGGCCAACATATATTTTATTTGTATTCAGCACAAACTGTGCTACAACAATATGAGATAATTATTGATGTACATGCTTTTGTTTTTTTAGAAAAAAAAATATTATGCGTGGTTAGTAGGATTTGGAGAAAAAAATGTAGCTGAAATAAGGTTTAAAAACACACTAAATGTGCTTGAGCAAGACTTTTGAGTAACCAGTCTGGTAGGCTAGAATATTTACTTCACAATTATGTAAAAATTATTTTATTCTCTCATTCAAAGGAAACATTACAAAGATTTACATTTTGTTACGTTTATTTGGCTCATCTCTGGTCTATGTGTGAGTGACAATGGTCATGAATAATTCACACCTGGAGAGAACAAAAGACACTCCCCCCCTCATCCGTCAAGGACATTGTAAAGCAATGTCCATTTGGAAAACTAGCCCAAAATAAATGCTTGTTACATTTAGTTAAATTTTTGAAGGTTGTAATTTTTTTCAATATTTTGCTTGAATTTTATTGTATGATCTTTCAATTTCTGAATATATTTGGTGACTAAAATTTTATTTTAATAAATATATCTGTTTAATAAATCTGTTTTGTTTAAATGCATCAAAATACATTGCCTATATTCACTGAGAAATGGAGGGAAATATTTGAAATGGTATAAAACGTGTTTGCAAAACTATTGTAATCAAAACTTTCTTGTGCATTAATCCAGCATTTAATAATAATTTCTGAATGACTCTGGCATAATGATAAAACACAAGAAAAATCAAAATAATATGTTAAGACCTTTTATATATATATTTTGCCCAAATAGTTGCAGCCTTAGTTAATGTTTTCCAAACTTTAACAGGTTCAACTACGGTAAAATAAATAAAAATTAAATTAATAACACGTATAACATGCGTCACGTTCTAGCCAGCGCGCTGTGGCCATGTGGGCAGCCTACGTCATTGTTTGTATTAATGGCGGAAGTGGGAAGAGCCGGCGTGATGTGAGCTCTGCCGGGAGAATTGTATGAATTACCTAGTGAGACAACATTTGCTTTCAAAATGAGTTGGAAAGTTCACCCTCCAAGCTTTATGCAGGTATGTCTGTCATGTGTATGTCTCATGTTTTCGTAGAGATTCCGCTGTTTTTTCTGACATCAGTTTACATGTCGCGCGAGTCTCACGTGGACTATTGTAATAACAAAGCCTCGTGGGCGTGGTCGCATTACAAATAATGAGCTCCAATAGAGAAGCTAGACATAGCCTTGGTTTCATACTGATTACTTTATCAAGCAATAATTGTTTTCAACATGCACCGCTGCATTTAAAAGTAGACATTATAAGCTTTCTATAGATATATGTCTGATGTCTGTGTGTTTAGTTTTCGCGGAGTTTCAGTGCATTTTACTGACGTGTTTGTAAAAACAGTTCACGGAGAGAGAAAAGAGAAAGTACCTTCACTGTTTATTTTCCTTATTTTGCAAAAGCACACACTTTTGTTGTTATTGTGAGTGTACACAAAAAAACAGACACCTAACAGATTCTTTGGAGTTTTCATGTGAAAACACGTCAAAACGCGTATACGCGGGCTTCGACCCCTGGGGGTTAAGCAGGAAAAAAACATGTACCGTATTTATTTAATCAAAGATTTTTTTTTATAATTTGAAATGTGCAACTCATAGTTTTAAGCAGGAGAAAAACCTCAACTGTATTTTATTGATCAAAGATTTTGTGTAGATGTTATTTTTGTGCAGCCGTTTATTTGTAAACAGGGAGGGAAACCCCTGTGTTTGAATTATATTTAGCTCAAAAAATGTTTAATACAGTTTCAATAAAGGCTTTAACTCTCAAGTAGCCATTTATGGGAAAAATGCAAGTTTGTTTATTTTAGGTTGATGAAAGAATCATTAGCTTCTTTGTTTTTTCCGGCTTATCTTTTGTTTTGTTTTTTAAGCTTCACTCTCGCGTTTGTCAGTTTCTGAAAGGATTGGATGTCAGAAGCACTTCAATAATCACGCGCACGTTATTATCATCAGCTCAAGTTTGTTATTTCAAAAGTAGACGTGTGGTGAACACGTTCTCTAGAGAAAGTAAAACCACTGGCACTTTTAGACGGTCTCATAAACAACAGGGCACAACAGATTCTGCTCTTCTTCTTGACTTTGTGCCTGTTCATGAAGATGACGGCATGGTTTGTTTAAGCTCGGGTCCACCATGGCTCGTTATTATATGTATATATTATTACGGTGTAATGTCTCGGTTGTGTATTTAAAAATAGCACTTCCTTTGTTTTCATTCTCCTGGATTGTACACACGCTAGTGACGTATCTCTGTAAACCAATAGTATTTAGCTATGCGTCTAGTTCCACATTTTGGTACTCTTTTGTTGTGTTAGGTATCCTTTGGGTATCCAAAAAGTGGTACGGTTTGCTTTTTGGTACCCTTTGACACTGGAAATGAACACAAAAGCATACTGAACCGTACTTTACCACTCAGTTGAAAAGGGCCATTGAACATCTTTAGAAATAGAATTCAAGTGAAATATTGCAATTTTTTTTTACTAATTTTTAATTAAATTGTATAAATTTTGTTTATCTTGATTTTCCCTCTTTTTTAAATTTTCATTAATAAATTTTCCTATCATAAATTTGGATGTACTCATTTTTTTTACCATTATTGTAAGTTTTCTTGTTAGATTAGTTGCAGTTTTGGCTTCAGTACGGTCTAAATTAATGTATATGAACAAAGATGTGTGTGTGTTTGTGTGTGTGTGTGTGTGTGTGTGTATACAAAAAACACATATAGACAATAAATAAAAGCAATTCTGCTAAAAAGATAATTACATAGAAAAGTTTCCCATTTTTAGATTTACATATAATTAAATATTCATAAACAGGAAGAAATCGCCAAATATATTATTTCTATAAACATTCCATTCTTTCGAACTAAAATGTACAAATAAATGACAAATTTCAATAAATATAAAAAAACTCCATTATTTAAATGACACTATTCACTAAACAAAAGTTGTGTGTTATTGTTATGGCACTAAATAAACACACATACTTAGTGTTATTAATGTTATTACAGTTTAACGAAAATCAACACACACTAAGAAGAGACAGCTTTACCTTCTCCTGCTCAAGCGATTGCTGCAGGTTGGTGCGGTACTGTGGCGTCTTCATGTAGGCCATGAAGTGCAGGTACTGGACCTTGATGTTATCTAGAGCACAAGTGACACACTTTACACAAGCGGACCAATCAAAAATATAACTAGAACAGATACACTTATGAAACCGAGCTGCTGGCGTTCAGTTTAACCAAGAAAAACACTAATTTACTCATTTAGTCTCATTTGATTACAACCCATTTTTCTGTTGAACACAAAAGAAGACATTTTGAAACTGTAAGAAAATGGCTACCAGTTTCCAGCATGAGAAAGAAAAAAAATACTATGAAAGTCAATGGTGCCGAACTTCCAACATCTTCTTTTGTGTTTAACAGAAGAAAGAAACCAAATGAGAAAACAGCTTCATTTTTTTTTGGTGAACTATCCAGTGAACTCACCCAGTAGCGTCTGCAGGCCGGGTGGAGTGGGAGCCATGAGGAGCTGGCTGGATGTGTAATGCTGCACTTTGGGAGGTAGCTGATAGAACGGACTCTGAGGTGACCGGTATGGTTCTGTGGATTGAGACAGACCACAAACGTCAAAGGTTGTATTTGTAAATTATGTTGAGCAACAGAAATTGGTCATTTAATAACCATTCCACTTTTTTTAAAAAAGAAAAACAGGCACAATTAACAAGCCCTCAAGAGTTAAACTGCAGAGTTTTAGCATTTATGAATCCATTCAGCTGATCTGTGGGTCTGCGGGAGTATTGTTAGCTTAGCAAAAAATGTAAAAAAAAAAAAAAACCTTCCTTCAGGAATCTTGCTAGCTGTTATTTGAAGATCAAATTTAACAAGATATTTACAACTACATAAAAGACTTTTATAATAATAATAATAATAATAATAATTATAATATTACAGTGATGATAAACTCATATTGATAGCATGATTTTTTTCTATGCCCAAACTTCTGTGAGAATCTTGGGTTCATGCAGGTTCCAATAGGTCTTCTGCAGTATTTGTGATGATTGGGATGCAGTTCAACAGATGATTCATCGGAAAAATCTACCTTCCGCCACAAGTTATTATTTGTTGCTCTTACAACTGGGATCGATGACAAGACTTTAAGGAACTGTACATACTTTTTTCTTGTATTATTAGGATTTTTCTTATGTAAACAGCGACAACAGGTGAGTTATCAGCATATTAGTCTGCATATAAACGTGCTCATTGTCAATGAAAACAACAGATGTTCTCACCCTGAGCAGGGGCCGCTGAGAGGGTCTTGGCGTGCAGCAGGTCGAGGGCACTCTGGCTCTTCTTGTTCTTGCGCTCGGCTGCAGTTGCGGCTGCTGCCTTTTTGGGCCGCCCGCGCTTCCTGTTGCCAAGCTTGCGGCCCCTGGTCAGAATTTTGGCCCGACGGGGTTTGGGCGACGGCTTCACGGGGACAACTGGCTCCTCTTCACCACCTGAATCATGCTGCGCCTGCTGGGATAAAGAGAGGTTTAGTTCATAGATGTAAACAAATAAAGAATTTATCTTTAAAATATATGCATAATTAGATGGAATATGCTAATAAATAGATGAGTTTAAAAATGTACAAACAAATACACAAAAATAAATTAATAAATGAGGAATCTTTAAAAACAACTCGTGTATATATATATATCATATATATCATTTTGAAAATGCATTTATGAATTTATAAATGTAAAATAACATTTAAAAATAATAAAAAATTGAATTTTAAATGTATGAATAGATACAGCTGAAATACAAAAATATCTAAATTATAAACTGTATAATTATAAAAAAAAATGCACAGATTAATTTTAAAATGTAACAAAAAATAAATTGAAAACTGTCCATGTTCAATCTAGCAATAAATCATTTACAAATTTTATTAAATGTATAAGTATGAAGGTAAACAATAAAATAGATGAATTATAAAACAAATAAATGAAAAAAAATATATAATTAAAATATTTTCAATGGCATGTTTAAATTAAAACAGAATAAGTTCACGATTTAAAAAAAAATGCAACATAAAAACCGAATGCAAAAAAAAAAAAAAAAAAAGATAAATATATAATTAACGTAAATACAACTTATTTACAATTTAAATATTAAATTGTAAAAAAATAAATTTGAATTGAATTAATTTATCACTTATTTTTCC
This sequence comes from Danio kyathit, assembly GCA_903798195.1. NCBI lineage: Eukaryota > Metazoa > Chordata > Actinopteri > Cypriniformes > Danionidae > Danio > Danio kyathit. The sequence goes on from LR812540.1 coordinate 28,660,300, forward strand.
CCAATACATAAACAATTTATTAAAATTTTACTTTAAGTACATAATTACATGAAATATGTATTGTACACATTTAAAATGAATGAACTATAAAAATAATCTATACTTTTACTATGCAGTTTGATTGAATGAAAAAAAGAAACAATGAATAAACAAACTATGGATGATAAACTAAGATTTCACTATGCAGTTGTGAATTAATGAATAAACTATGCAGAAATGAACTATGATTTCACTATGCAGTTGTGAATGAATGAATGAATTAATAAAACTGGATGCTAAACTATGATTTTACTATGCAGTTGTGAATAAATTAATGAATGAAAGAATTAATGAACGGACTATGAATGCTGAACTATGATTTTACTATGCAGTTGTGAATGAATGAACTATGCATAAATTAATTATGATTTTACCATGCAGTTTGATTGAATGAATAAAAGAAAGAATGAATGAACAAACTATGGATGCTAAACTATGATTTTACTATGCAGTTGTGAATGAATGAGCTATCCACAAAGCAGTTGTGGATGAATGAATGAGTGAATTAACTATCCATAAATTAACTATGGTTATGCTATGCAGTTGTGAATGAGTAAATGAATGGAGTGAATGAATAAATGAATAAACGATCCACAAATAAACTATAATTTTATTATGCAGTTGTGAATGAGTAAATGAATGGAGTGAATGAATAAATGAATAAACGATCCACAAATAAACTATAATTTTATTATGCAGTTGTGAATGAATGAATGAATGAACTATCTACAAATAAACTATAATTTTATTATGCAGTTGTGAATGAATGAATGAACTATCCACAAATAAACTATAATTTTATTATGGAGTTGTGAATAATTGAATGAATGAATGATCCATAAATTAACTATGATTTTACTATGCAGTTATGAATGAATGAACTATGCATAAATTAACTATGATTTTACTATGCAGTTATGAATGAATGAACTATGCATAAATTAGCTATGATTTTACTATGCTGTTGTGAATGAATGAACTATGCATAAATTAACTATGATTTTACTATGCAGTTATGAATGAATGAACTATGCATAAATTAACTATGATTTTACTATGCAGTTATGAATGAATGAACTATGCATAAATTAACTATGATTTTACTATGCAGTTATGAATGAATGAACTATGCATAAATTAGCTATGATTTTACTATGCTGTTGTGAATGAATGAACTATGCATAAATTAACTATGATTTTACTATGCAGTTATGAATGAATGAACTATGCATAAATTAACTATGATTTTACTATGCAGTTATGAATGAATGAACTATGCATAAATTAACTATGATTTTACTATGCTGTTGTGAATGAATGAACTATGCATAAATTAACTATGATTTTACTATGCAGTTATGAATGAATGAACTATGCATAAATTAACTATGATTTTACTATGCAGTTATGAATGAATGAACTATGCATAAATTAACTATGATTTTACTATGCAGTTATGAATGAATGAACTATGCATAAATTAACTATGATTTTACTATGCTGTTGTGAATGAATGAACTATGCATAAATTAACTATGATTTTACTATGCAGTTATGAATGAATGAACTATGCATAAATTAACTATGATTTTACTATGCAGTTATGAATGAATGAACTATGCATAAATTAACTATGATTTTACTATGCAGTTATGAATGAATGAACTATGCATAAATTAGCTATGATTTTACTATGCTGTTGTGAATGAATGAACTATGCATAAATTAACTATGATTTTACTATGCAGTTATGAATGAATGAACTATGCATAAATTAACTATGATTTTACTATGCTGTTGTGAATGAATGAACTATGCATAAATTAACTATGATTTTACTATGCAGTTATGAATGAATGAACTATGCATAAATTAACTATGATTTTACTATGCTGTCGTGAATGAATGAGCGAGTGATTGAATGAACTATCCATAAATGAACTATGATTTTACTATGCAGATGTGAATGAATGAATGTCCTGCAGGTCTACCTTGTGCTCTTTCGGCTTGGTCGGGGTGGTGGTGTTGCTCTTGTTCTCTTTACTGTCCTTCTGTGGGCGCCTTCTGGCAACCTCCTGTTCCTCCTGGAACCAAAAACACACCGCATGTGTTGTGGGAAGAGAATTAGCTGCACATTTTGTCCAAAAACTCATAAACAACATCATAGATCAAACAGAAAAGGCTTACCCTGAGTTTAGGATTTTTGAGACTAGAAAAATAGTTTTCAAGCTGCAAATAGAAAGTATTTAGTCAGATTTGTGCAAATACTCAAATATGTGAAATTCAGTGTTTTCACAAAAACATAAAGGCCTGTCTAACATCATTTGCCTAGCAATAAGAGCTAATGCAAATTGGACTTCCACTGTACACCGAGAGGAAAAACAAAAGCAGCGTGTCACGAATGAAAGCACACTTACTATGGTGCGGTCTATTGTATGCAGATAGTACGAGACTGGCTTCCCTGTCCAGGACACTGAACCCCTCAGAGGGGACAGCTCCACAACTCGCATTATTGTGCCAATATCTGTATGAAGAAAAAGGCTGTTAAATATAGGCATCAAATGTAAAGACATGATCACATTTGCTGCTTTTACAAGTAAAACCCAGTTTTTCAATGTGGTTGAGAATTCTGTTTGAAGAGTGAAAGGCTTTCCATCTGGATTTTCTGATTAGTTCAGGTTTTATCAACAAGATGCATTGACCAACAATATTGGGGAATTTCATATAAGGGAGAAAACATGTCCCATGAAGTAGTATTTACCTGTAATATAGTATTAACCTGGCAAGTCAACCTCTAAAAATTAGAATTTTGATTTTATTATATACATTTTATTTTAAGCTGAAGCTTTTTTAAAGCGAATTTGGCAATTTCCATATGGAGAATGTTTATTTTTTGGTGAGCCAACCAGTAGGTTTAACTATGCACATTTCATTTTGAGTTGAAGTTATGTGAATTTGGCGATTTACGAACAGACAATTTTTTAACACAAATTTGGCAGCCAGGAGAAAAGGTGAATGACTTTACTATGAAGATTTCATTTTGTGTTGAAGCTTATTCCCCCAAGTGAATTTGGCAAATTCCCAATGGAGAATGTTTTTTGTTTTGGTGAGCCAACCAGTAGACCAGTAGGTTTTACTATGCACATTTCATTTTGGGTTGAAATTTTTATGTAAATTCAACGATTTACCAAGATTTATTTATTTATTTTTATTTTTTTTTATTCACAAAATTGGCGAGCCAACCAGGAGAAATGAAAATTTAAAAAAGCTGAATTATTTTACTAGGAAGATTTAAATCAAGTTTTAATGTGAATTTTGCAATTTACCTACAAAGATTTACATTTTTTAATACATCTCCAGTTTTCAGTATTTATGTAAATTTCATGCACCAACTAATGGAAATTGACCAGGTTATGTCAGGTTGAAGGTTTTCACATTTAAGACTTCAGATTGGGTTCAATAGTTTACTTTAAAATGATAAAAAAAGGTATTCAACATTTTCATTCACATTTTCACATGAACTTTTGCATTGATAAAGATCTGAGGATTTATTGTAAATGTGAAGATTTTCCATGCGCAACATTTCATGCTCAAATCTGTTTGGTATGAAAGGGTGTTATGAGTTATACATCAGGAATTGCTACGCCTTTGACATATTTTTTTTCTCAAGGAAACGATGCCTTACAATGGATCAGCGTATAACCACCAAAGTACCAAAACTAATAAACATTCATACAAGTTACATGACAGCAATTTTACTTTATTTTTACATTGTGCAGTCATTTTGTAGTAAAAACCTGATGAACTAATGTTTCATACTCACCACTCAAGTTTCGGCTGTTTATTCTGAAGTTAAGAGGTGCAAATGGTTTAGAGGAAACAATTTTTCCACCTACAAAAGACGAGACTGAAATTGAGCCAGGTAACAAAGCAGAACAATTAACCCACATATCATCTCCTTGACATCTGCAGCTCAATACAAGCAAGTCTGACTGGAGCCAAAGGTCAAGAATGACATGTTGACACAGGTGCCTTTAAGCTCCACCAACACAGAGCCCTTTCTCTTTCAAATGCAAACAGAAAAGTACCTTTCGCTTCATGTTAGAAGTGACTGAAATACTCTGACGTGATGCTTAAATAAAACTACTGTGCAACCACACTGTAATATCAAATTCATGCAACTCCACGAACCTTCCTTCATGTTGGCGAATCGCTCCTTCAACTGGTGGTCCACCTCAGGACCAAAGGCAAAGTTATTCACAAAAATAACACTGCAAAAGAACACATCACACTACAGACTTACACAAGACATATGCACACATGCGAGCAGTTCTGAATTAAGAGCAAAACAAGATTATTATAGCTTGTACATTGTGTGTAAATCTTACTAGCCTGTATTTGATCATACCTTGTGTTGGCTATTCGTTCCTTCCATTCTTCTGAAAGGAAATCTCCCCTTTCCAGCTGCCATCAAACGACATCAGTATTGACATATTTCATCCCACAAGCCACAATGAGTTTAGCATGAACAAAAAATGAACAAGCTCACCGTGTACTCGCCGTGTTTTTTGCCATACCACTTCATCCACCTCTTAAACTCTTTGTCCATTGACTGTAAAGACATTCAGATGTAAAGATTAAATCTAAGACATCCACTGTTTTAGGCTATTTAAGGAGTTTTTTAATGTACAGTATGTACCTCTGCATAGGTAGCTGGAGTGTCTGCTTTCTCCACGCCATAGTAGTGTTTACAATTGGTGGCCGCAGCGACTTGCAGGACCACCTGACCGACCCCTGCAAAAGAAGAGATGAAAGCTCTACATTGAATTTGAAGATGTATTGTGTCATTCGACTTCAGTTGCTAGTTAGAGCTTGTTAATACATATTATAGCAGTGGTCCCCTGAACATTTTACCGCGGCCTGGTTTTGGGGGGGGGGGGGGGGGGGGGGGGGGGTTGTTGGTTCTACATAGATTGCTAGAAGACATCACCTTTTTCACAGAGGATGACAAGCTGACAAAACATTGTTGTAACTCTAAAATTAAAAACCACTGCAGTGTTTGGCTTCTCTTTGTCTGAAGTAAAAAGTTGAAAGGGAAAAATGTGTATATTCCATACAAAGTATGAAGCTGCTAGGTCAGTTCTTGTCACGTGACTTGTGGCATTCTGAAAGATGTTTTTAATTGGGTGTGTCTTGAAGGCGTGAGCGCATTGCACCACCTGTATTTGGAAAAAACGTACTTGCGCATGGAAAAGACACGATATGTAAACGGCCCTAAAAGCCTCCATAATTTGCGATCTCCAGCAATTGATCTTCTTGCACAGACAACATGTTGTGGATCCATTTCTTGGCAGTTCATGGCCCCTTCACTTACCCCTTCGCAAAAAAACTTCTAAAGACGGCTGTTTTTGCTAGCTTGTGGATTAAATTTTGGTGTGCAAGTGACAGATAACTGAAAGAATATGGTAATTTTTCAAAATAAAAGATCATTTAGACACAAATAAATAATAAAACAGAAATGATTAATCATTTCTTGTGTGACCCGGTACCAATTGATCCACGGACAGATACCGGACCACTGCATATTAGGACTGAATTTGCCATTTTAAAATTTAGATGGTCTTTTTTCAAGTCTCTTATGTTTTCCAAATAGCTGTTGACATTTTTGCTGTACTATTCAATTTAACGTCCATTGAAACCAACTTTGGTCTTGATTCTGCCATTGTATTTTCAGATTTGATATCCATTTTCTGAATTGTGCTTTCCGTAGTACAAACTAGGGCATGACGTTAAAATTGGTATCAATATTTATTGACCGAACACCATTGTCAATATCAATAAAAAAAAAGATTCGGCATGAAGTTTTTGTATGAAGGCTATAGTTGGTTGCTAAGCACGCGCCTTGGAAGGAATGACAATAAGCTTAGGGTATAAGTTTGTCATTTCCAATCTCATTTTCCAGCCGCACCTAATTGAAACTTGTCCATTGAAAATGGTCAAGGATATCACATGCGCGCGCTTGTCACTTCAGCTTGTCAGGTCAAAATAACAACACATACAAAAACGAGTGCCATGGCTAGCAGCAGTGAGGAGATTGTAAATAAAAAAAAAAGAATGTGAGGATGTCGCCAGAGGTGCTTTTTGGTTTCTTTTCTTGTGCATCCCAACCACTAGCTCCCCATCTGAAAGATGTTTTTAGCGTAGGGGGTAATGTAGTCATTCAACTTCACAATTTGTAATGTTGCAGTATGTATTTGAATAATGATGGTTAGTTCCTTTACATGAAAGCTCAGATTTGATTATCATAATTATTTTTGTTTACAGAGTTTGAAGTTTACTGCATCATTATTATTATTGACACCTTACAGATGTTTATCTACCCTAAAGTCTTGTTACATTTTATTTATCAAATTTAAGAGTCTCTTTAACACTAATGTTTTTTTATGATAAAGAGATCAAATATTTTGTTTAAATATTTTTGTTTTTGGCTATTAAAACTATTTGCCTTCATAATGTTGGTGAATTAAATAAACTTGAATTAAATTAAATAACTTAAATAAAAAAAAATCCTAATATTCCTAAATGTACTGTTAAAAAATATTCAAAAATTATTGATATCGAATTATATAAAACATGATATCGTGATAATTTAAAAAAAAATATTCCCCAGCCCTAGTACAAACGTTCACAAAGCGACGTTACTGACCACTGCCCAGATCCACAAAGGTGTCTTCCTCCATCATCTCCATCTCGTCGATGATCTGGGCCACCAGGTCGAAGGAGGTCTCTCCATATACCTCTGGAGAAAATGGCTCGTAGTTGTTGAGTTTTTCCGGGTCGGTGACAGAGTGATTGTAGACCTGCTGCAGGATGTGACGCAGCAGGCCATTGGAAGGCCGCTTGTTCAGTTTCATAGGCTGGGTGGTCCCTTTCCACTGCACAACACACAATTTTACATGTTATTCGAGGTAAAAACAGCAACATTTAGCATTGTGTTTTAAAGTCTACACGAAAGCAAAATTTACAATGTTTATTTTGCTAGCGCACATTGTTATTCTTGAGTCTAAACAATCCGTGCAGGTTAGTCTACTGAAATCAATGGTTTTGAAAATGTTTAATTACATTGTAAGCATATTCTTTCGTTTTTGAAGTGGCGGTTTTTCTGTTGACGTCAGTTTGATGGCTTAAACCACACCTCTTTTACTGTTGAGCCGTGATCACACTGCACTTTACGACCCATAGACTTCTATTCATACCTATGTGAATGCGACATAGTGGAAACGCAAGCTCGTGTGGAGTTTCGCAGTTTGCTGCGTTGCAAAGTTCAAGCTTGATAAACTCTTATTGTTGGAATTTCTGATCAGAAATTTTAAATATGGACCAATCACTCGCTTTTTATAATATCTAATCAACTTGTTTAATCCCGCCCTATTTCGCAGCGCAATACGACAGAATTTCACAACTCTAGTATGATCGCGGCATTAGTCTGCTATAAGGGAATGATGCACCACCCCCAAATCAATATTTAGTTTCAGTTAGAGGCAATCAATATACTAAAATTAAAGTCTCCGAAACTTCCAGTTCATTCAGATCCAATTCACTGTTTAAGTTTAAATCTAACTGTTATTTAAAACTCGTTTACGCCAATTTTGGTGGTGAATTCATCATTTCTACATTTGGGGATTTGTTTTTTTTTAATTCAATTCAATTCATCTATATTTCTATAGCACTTTTACAATGTAGATTGTATCAAAGCAGCTTAACATAGAAGTTCTAGTAAATAATGATAACAATATTGGAGCTCAGTTTGCAATAATTGAACTCCACTATGCAGTTGTTGTATTTTGGACTCAATTTCTTTAACCAATTACTGTATATCATTATATTAATCAATTACCTTTTGCGTTTATCAATACGCAAAAGTATAATCCGATTTGTGCTTGCCTTTTTCAATTTGCGCAATAACCATAGTTTAAAATGTCGTTTAATCATACATTTTTATTTAAGACAGATCTGACGTACCAGTTGGTGAATGCTGTCAATGGCTCTGTTGTACTTATCACATAGTCTCTGCATGCTCTCGAAGCTGCAAAAAACACAAAGACGGCACTTTTAAATAAATAAAAACTACTACTTATAAAAATAAAAGAAATGAACAATCAATATTAATATTTATTTTAAGATCCTTCTTAAGAGAACATTTTGTGAGAAATTTCTCACCTCTTGGTGTCATAGTCGATAAGAACGTAGTTCTCCATGGCCAGCTTAAGATCTGGGATCTCTTCACACACCCAGCTATAGACACAAAAAGCAGCAGGTCATGCATTTTTATCCATATTTTCTTATATAAGCTACTTATAAACTATAAACTTATATAAACTAAAAGACGTCAAATTACGAAGGCAGCATTTATGTCTTTAAAATTTCTTAAATGTTTTCACAATTTAAATTAACATTTTATTTTTGAATGTAGCTTTAAATTGCATTTATTCCTGTGATATAAAGCAGAATTTACACCATCATTAATCCAGTCTTGAGTCTCACATTCAAATATGATGATCTGCTTCTCAAGAAACGTGCATTATTATCATTAATATTGAAAACTGTTGGGTTGCTTCATATTTTTAGTGGAAACTGTGATACAGTACCAGTCTAAAGTACCATTAAAATAATATACTTTTACTCATCAAGAATTAAAGCTTTCAAAAGTGTAAGTTGACATTTTTAGGTCATAAAAAAATCTTTAAATGCTTTAATTTTAACTTTTTTTTGTTAAAGAATCCTAAAAAAATGAAATGTGTCAGTTTCCACATGTATGAAACACAACTCAACACTGATAATAATAAAAGAATCACTATTATTTGTAGAATACCATAATTCATCAATAAAAACAAAACTTGATTAGCAAAGCACACACACACAATAATAATAATAATATCAAATTAAAAGATGTGTAATGGACTTACCGAATGGTTTCGATGATTTCGTGTGCAGCATCATGATGTTTATCCTGGAGAAGGAAAGAAAAGAAAAGCTCAATTACAGGCAAAGTCCATTAGCATGTGATGTGTAGTTATACGTGTCCAAGTTTCTACAACAGAAACTTGACCTCTCCAGTTGGTGCCAGGTCATGGATCACAACTGTAGCTTATTCTGCACACACAGTGCGCCTTCAAGCTGCTGAACAAGTTCATCAGGCACACGAGTTCAGATAAGTACATTATATCACCCTGAGCCATCACTGATCCCGTATATTTAAAGTCAATGAATGGAAAGCAAGATCAATTCGAACACAAAAGTACAAAAAAAATGTCTTTAGTTTACTCCTATTATTATTTTCAATTACTATTTATCTCTGTTGTTTAAAATACAAAACTATTATAGAAGTAATTCAAATTTTATATTACCTTTTTAAATATTTCAGGTTGTATTTTAATTTGACATTTCAGGTGTGGATTTATATACTATTATCATGGTTTCCGCTACATTCATTCTTCCATGTCAGAGCACCACACTAATCCCGCCACGGCTACATTACAGCTTCTCATTCAAAGCCTTCAGTCGTTGTTTTTTTTAATAGCGTGTTATAATCGCACCAAAACGTATTAAAAGGTAAGTGAATTATAACAGAGTGAACTTTTTCTGTAATCGTAGTAGTGCGTTATTTGTTTAACCCTTTAAGATGACATGCTGACTGACTGATGCGTGAGGCTAGCAAACAGTACGTAGCTTTCAGTTAAGATGAACACAGTTTCCATAGTTAAACTTTATTTATAGATAAAGGTCTGTGGTTCTGCATACAATGACTTGATCTTGCTGAGGTTTATAGCTGTTTCACTTTACTTCAGGACGCATCAATGCTGTTCTGTAGGTCTATTGGAGACATTCATAAATATTTCTTGCAAATCTAATAATTATTGGAGACAAACTCGTTACATAAACGCACTAAATCGCACTTCAGCAGCGTTTATTTGAGAGCGCACAAGAAAATCTGCACTTGAGCACCATATATATATATATTTTTTTGGGGGGGGGTTGGGTCCACCTTTTAATGGACAGGATAGTAGAGAATATTGACAGGAAAGCATGGGGAGCAGCAAGAGGGTAAGGATCGGCATAGGACCGCGAGGCGGGAATCAAACTCGGGTCGCCGTGAGCACCTGAGTGCATGTGTTGACGCACTAACCACTACACCACTGGCGTCAACGAGCAGCATATATTTGAGGGCGTGCAAGAAATTTTGTGCACGAACAGAGGAAATCAGCACGCAAGCAAAGAGATTTGCATGCTTGTATTACATGCGATCTCGATTTGTAATACTGTGCTCACGACATTTGTCATTGAAATAACGCCGTAGGTAAGTGGTAGATCTATGGAAAAGGCCTGCCGCCACAGCTGGAAAAAAATCCTAGAGAAAACACTGTATTACACCACTTAATAAAATGTTTAATTAATTTTTCCGTTATTTAATTACATATTGATTTTATGTTTAAAGTTTGCGTGAAATCAAAATTGAGTGTTTATTTTGCTAGCTAAATTGTTATTCTTAAGGTAAATATCCATGCAAATTAATCCACTGAAAAAAAAAAAAAGTTTGTTTTGGTAATCTTTAATCAAAGTTTGACCATTTGCTTCCACCTTTGAAGATCTGTTAACGTCAACGAGTGCTTCAATATCAACTGTTTATCAATATTCCTAACCACACCGCTCTTACTGTTAAGGTTATTGCACAATGAATCCAAAATTTTTGTCTGTAATATTTGCATGTTAAAAAATAAATTCGACCTCACGTGTCAATCATATCGACATGCTGCCTCCGAAACTTTTGTCGGACATAAAAAAAATTTGAACTGGGTTTGATATTTTCCTCTTTTCACGAGCAAATAAGCACTTTGACAGTTCAGAGCCACTGTACAAGCGAAAAGCTAAATACAAAATGCCGTCACTTAAGCTACAGATAACTGCATGACAAATACAGTGCATAAAATAAAAACAGAATATGGCTGACAATTGAGAACCCCTATATGCTGGATTCAGCGACTGGCGCACCTCTTGCTGCTACTGTTTAGCGTGTGTGTGTGTGTGTGTCCATACATTTGACGTACTGCCCATATATATTATAATAGAAAGCATGGCTTTTGGTCCGATTCTTCGACACGTCAACGTGGCCACCATCTACTATAATGCCAGTCTCTGTTCAAGATTTGTTTGCGTACGTGAATGTGTGTAGGCATGGGCTGGTATAAGAGTCTGATGGTATGATAACCTTGGATAAAAATATTATGGTATCACGGTATTGTGATTACTGCTCTAAAATATATTCTTTTTAAATGTCTGTGTAAAAAAACTAATACTTTTTTTCCCTTTGAAAACAATATATATTATTTTGAGAAACATTTAAAATATTTTGGAGCAGTAAACATGTCAGGCTAAATAATAAAAAATGAATCATTGACTTCTGCTGTCTTCATTAGTTTCAAAAACACTTGATTTCTTCACAATTTAAAACGGCATCTTTGGATATTTTTTTCTGCTGGAGTTACCGTTGTCCTAAAAAACGTAAATAAAAAAAAAAAACATACACACACCTTAGGAACAGTATAACAGAAAATTTTGGCGGTTTTAAAACCTTGACTTTTCCAAACCGCGGTATACCTTGAAAATGGTTATCGTCCCATGCCTAAATGTGTGAAGTATCACAAAGCAATGTATCAAAATTCCACTGATTTCCTGAAATAAACTTTGCATTTTGAGATAACCCAGTGCAGCTCTTTGATAATGAGCTGAACTCTCCTTCCTCTCTATGTAGGCTAGTATTAAATGAACACAATATGTAGCCTATTTCTCTTTCTTTTTCTTCTTTGGAGAAGAGAGGAGAACAAAGTATCACTGCTTGAACTGACTCCAAAATGTTTTGCATTTTTTCGTGATGGGATTAGCATCAAACTCGGTGTGCAAGGTTTGTTTACCTGACGAATTTTTCGCATATGAATACGAAAAAAATAAATGCATACAAAAATTTCAGAAATTGTGCAAAGACCTTTAGTTTGCTATAAGAGAATGATGACCCCCCCTAAGTACATCAAAATACTTAAATAGTGGTCTCAGCAACTTCCTGTTCATGCAGACATTACATGTTTTATTTTTATTTCGATTCAAGCCATTTCAGTACTTCAACTTCTGCGAACTACACAAGCATTAGCAAAATGTAACAGGACATAGTTCAAAATGGGAAGTGTGTGCACAACAAACAGTTTAAATATAATTCCTCATTCTCACAATACATTTCATAACCAAGTTCAATAACTAATGCAAAAAAAAACGAGTTCGTATTTAGCGATGGCCCTATCTCTTTGTCGTTTTTGATAAGATTTTTTATTTAGCTTCAGTTCAGTTTTAATTTGTAGTTTCATTTCAGATTACTGTAGCTTCTATTTCAATTACAGAAACGGGTTTACAATAAACAATATGCTCACATTTTACAACAAGATTTCATTAGTTCCTCTATTTACTAACATCAACTAATAACAAACAACAAATGTACAAAATATATTAATGCTAGTTCAACAATTACCATTACATTATTACAATCAAAATTCATTCTTGTTAACATTAGACAATGAATTGAGAGTTAACGAACTAACAACTTTATTTTCATTAAATATCGATACCAAACATTCTTTATTGACCTTATTCTTTACGTATGAGTGGGCGCCGCCATTGAAATTTTTTTGGCTCAACACGTCCGGTCTCATTCACTTCCACTGATTTTAGACGTTAAAAATTGCTCGTTATGCTGATTGATGTTGCAAACTGATTGGTTCTTATTACATTATTCTTCTTTTTATGTATAGTCATGAACACACTTGTTTGTAGAGCAAGAATTTTGACAGTTTTCTGCCGTTTATTATTGCCAGTCATTTCTCCCTCAGGCAATCAGAAATTCTAAAACAATCGCGAAAACGATCCCACTTCCGCATTAAAGAATAAGGTCAAAAAATTCAGTAATAAATGTATTGTTCATGTTAGTAAATAAACATGACTTAAGCCGTGACGTATGGAATACCGTTTCCAGGTCCAAGCCGCTACTCATTTGAATTGAGAAAATATTTGTTTATTAGTATCACACATTAAAGTGATTTTTTTTTTTATAAAATCATGGTGTCCACAACAGTCTCTGGACTTGCTGCATCACAGACACCAATATTTTAACAATTTATAAAAGATTTATCACTTTCTGGCCATCGGATATTAGGCATGGATATATATTGCGATCATGATTTTCGAAAGCAATACATCGCTTTGTAAATTTGTATTACCATTTGTTGAATCTCCCCATACTGCTTGACAGAGCGATTAAACCCAGAAGCCGCCTCGTGTGACGCCACACTTAAGCCTGGTTTATACTTCTGCATCAAGTGATCGGTGTGACCCATGGCGCCTGCCTTGTGCGTAGCCGTACATTTATACTTCTGCGCGTGTTGTTCTGCAATACTTGTAAACAGTCGCTGCATCGGGCTCACGCGGGTTTCACCTCCGCCCACACTCGTCAGCGATACCAAGCCAACCAATCACAGAGCCGGCGCTACGAGTCGTTGCGACGTGTAGTTACATTTTTTTGAGAGGTGCGCGTCAACATCGCCGACGGCCATGGCGAACGCTTAGTGACCACGCGTAGGCTGCGCCATAGCATACGCGTGCGATTGACGCAGAAGTATAAAGCAGCCTTTAACAAGCGTATACATTAACTTTAACCTTACAGGCAGTGCAGAATTATTAGGCAAATGAGTATTTTGACCACATCATCCTTTTTATGCATGTTGTCTTACTCCAAGCTGTATAGGCTCAAAAGCCTACTACCAATTAAGCATATTCGGTGATGTGCATCTCTGTAATGAGAAGGGGTGTGGTCTGATGACATCAACACCCTATATCAGGTGTGCATAATTATTAGGCAACTTCCTTTCCTTTGGCAAAATGGGTCAAAAGAAGGACTTGACAGGCTCTGAAAAGTCAAAAATATTGAGATATCTTGCAGAGCGATGCAGCACTCTTAAAATTGCCAAGCTTCTGAAGCGTGATCATCGAACAATCAAGCCTTTCATTCAAAATAGTCAACAGGGTCGCAAGAAGCGTGTGGAAAAACCAAGGCGCAAAATAAACTAAGAACTGAACCATGAACTGAGAAAAGTCAAGCGTGCAGCTGCCAAGATGCCACTTGCCATCAGTTTTGCCATATTTCAGAGCTGCAACATCACTGGAGTGCCCAAAAGCACAAGGTGTGCAATACTCAGAGACATGGCCAAGGTAAGAAAGGCTGAAAAACGACCACCACTAAACAAGACACACAAGCTGAAACGTCAAGACTGGGCCAAGAAATATCTCAAGACTGATTTTTCTAAGGTTTTATGGACTGATGAAATCAGACACCAGCAAGGTGGAGGTGGAGTACTGGTTTGGGCTGGTATCATCAAAGATGAGCTTGTGGGGCTTTTTCGGGTTGAGGATGAAGTCAAGCTGAACTCCCAGTCCTACTGCCAGTTTCTGAAAGACACCTTCTTCAAGCAGTGGTACAGGAAGAAGTCTGCATCCTTCAAGAAAAACATGATTTTCATGCAGGACAATGCTCCATCACACGCGTCCAAGTACTCCACAGCGTGGCTGGCAAGAAAGGGTCTAAAAGAAGAAAAACTAATGACATGGCCTCCTTGTTCACCTGTTCTGAACCCCATAGAGAACCTGTGGTCCATCATCAAATGTGAGATTTACAAGGAGGGAAAACAGTACACCTCTCTGAACAGTGTCTGGGAGGCTGTGGTTGCTGCTGCACGCAATGTTGATGGTGAACAGATCAAAACACTGACAGAATCCATGGATGGCAGGCTTTTGAGTGTCCTTGCAAAGAAAGGTGGCTATATTGGTCACTGATTTGTTTTTGTTTTTGAATGTCAGAAATGTATATTTGTGAATGTTGAGATGTTATATTGGTTTCACTGGTGAAAATAAATAATTGAAATGGGTATATATATTTGTTTTTTGTTAAGTTGCCTAATAATTATGCACAGTAATAGTCACCTGCACACACAGATATCCTCCTAAAATAGCTAAAACTAAAAACAAACTAAAAACTACTTCCAAAAATATTCAGCTTTGATATTAATGAGCTTTTTGGGTTCATTGAGAACATGGTTGTTGTTCAATAATAAAATTAATCCTCAAAAATACAACTTGCCTAATAATTCTGCACTCCCTGTATTGCACCTTTTTGTAAAGTGTTACCCATAATAAAATAAAACTTTCAGAATTCATTTCAACAATTGAACAATAACACTTTTACATATAAAATACAAAAAAAAAAAAAAAGTAAAATTTTGTGTTAAATTCCACATACTCCAATTTGGTGTAGAAAGAAAAAAAAAGCTTGTATGCCCCCACACATGTAGTGCTGGCCCTTTAAGATTTCTAATCTCAAAAGGAATAATAACCGAGGTTAATTAATCCCATATTGTGCGTAACATGTGAAATGACCCTGCTGAACTGGCTCAGCCCTGCTGCTGGAGCTCCACCGCTGCCTGACCCAGTGACCCACTTTCCGTCAACAGCGTCCTGAGAAGCCCTTTGGCTGCCTGAGTGTGCCGCTGCTGGGCTCCGCTGCCTCACTAGGCTCCTCCTAGCCATTTTCCCGCTCAGCTGTATACGCACATGGGTCTCGTGCTCTTCCTCCCGCCCCTACAGCAGCTCCGGGGCTGTAAAACGGATATAATGCTTCCACAGTCTAAGGCAAACAAGGCCACTTATTTAAAAACGAGCCACGGCTGACTTTCACAATTGCGTTTAACGCAAATGCTAAGACAGATGGCAGAGTGTGGATGTGTGCGACACTTTAGCTCATGGTAAAGGGAGGGTGGAAGTGTGTGTATGGGGTGTTCCTGTGCACAGCAACACCAGCGCCGTTGCTAAAAATATCCAAAGGAAAAAGGAGGAGAGTAAAAAATAAAAGCACAACAGATCTGGTCACGAGCAGACTCGAAAGCACAAAAACGGATTCTTGGTTCACACCCCTGAATGTGACTCACGACTATGTGATTCCCTCAATGTTCTTTTGGGATGGGTCGGAAAATCGCCACACCTTTGTGAGTCCACTTATAAAGAATTTCGGAAGGAAATGGTGTTCGTGTGGAAGCACTTACAGGCAACTTGAGTCTTCAGAGATGGTTGTAAATGTGGTTGTAGCTTGGAGAAGTGTAAAGAGGAGAGAAAACAGTGAGGCTCAGTGTTTGATAAAAACACCCTCAGCTTTCTCTCACCCCAGGTGAGTGGGATGCTTTTGTACGGAGCACAATGTGAAGCCGTGAGGCAAAATGGCACGCTTGTTGGACGAGGAGCAGGCAACAGCCAATATGACAGAGGGAGACGATAAAAATCATTTGGCCGAGTCTCTGAAAAACAGGATGAGCATTCGGCCCCTCTGTCATCATGTTTAAAAGCAAATAATATGTTGCAAGTTCATATTATCATCTCAATGTTTAAACTCAGCAACTAAATAAACAGGTTATCATCACACTAGGGTTTGGTGATGTTGATCAATTTGGTAGGGGCGTAACGATACATCAAAGGCCCGATTCGGTTCACGGTTTTGGAGCCACGGTTCGGTTCGGTTTCTGTTTGCTGTGGGGTTAGGGTTGATGTCATTTTAACAGCAATGCTAAGGAACAACAAATTCACTTAATAACAAGAACAACTAAACTTTTTCTTTATTAATTTTGCCATCACATTTTTAGTATAGTCAGGATACCAGAGTAAACAACAAACATTAAATAAATACCTCAAATATAGACTAGTCAGAAAAAACTATTCTCTTTAGTGCAGCCATCTTAAGAAGTAAACTAAAATAAAATAAATAACTGCAGTGTAGACTAGTGAAAGATAAACAGGCTTGTCCTCTTTAAGGACGTTTGGAACATTCAATTAAGTTTTAAGTTTTCTTCAAAAACGCCATAATGTCCACATTCTCAGGTGAGAGGCTTGATCTCTGTGCAGACACAGACATAGAGATGCACATTTTTAGTTATCTAAGTTTTCATTTAGATAGATAGGTTTCCGTTTAAATTAATGAAAAAATAATACATATAATGTGTTTGTAAAGTGTTTTTTACATGACATATTCACCAGTAAAATACATTGCAGTTTTGTCTGAAACTAATGTTACGGTTGTAGCCGTATTTTAGTTGTATTTTTGCCTCCCGTTTTCTCTCTCTCGCTCTCTCCATGCCTGTCATTTCTGTAGGTCCGCCTTCACATCAGCTGATTGGTCAGGAGACCGATCTATCATCATTGGGCGACGTGTCGCGGGAATTTAAAAATGACGTCAGAAAAAGCAGGAGCGCGAATTTTCCTTTAATCTCGTTTTTCGTGTATTTTGCCAACAAGATTATGAATTTCGTTGTTTTTGCTTAACTTTCGTTTGGGCAAAATTATTTTGCATTACTTTTGCCCACTTTGAGAAATGTTGTGATTTTTGTACATTTTTATTTCGATTGATTTGTTTGTTGCTTTTTGGCTCAGCTCTTTCTCGTCAAGTTCACTCTTTTCTCAGAGTAAGGTGGATAGGGAAGATGTCTTACGACTTCCATTTTGCAAACACATAGAAAATGTATTGTTAAAGACATCAGGTAAGAGGTGAACGTCATCTTTGTATTTATTTTATTCTACAGTTCAGTATAAGGAAGAATACGGCGCACGGCGGTGAAAACCTTTTTTTTTTTTTCTTTCTTTTCATCAGTTTCTATCGAGGTAAGGGGTTAAATCCCTTTTGTTGGCAGTTCTGTTGTCAGTGTCTTTTGCATATACCCTCACATTGTGAAATTTCCCACCTTTTTAAAATGTTATTCCTTATGAAGTTTCGTGAAACAGTTAGCTACGACAGATAGTGTGCGATTTGTCCACGACACGAACTCCATTCCTGTACTCCACTGGAAAACCAAAATGTTCCCAAACAGGGGACTTAAATGTGTTTGGGGGATCTGCAATCTCAATATTTGCGAAGCAGCCGTCCTACATATACAGTGATAATAGAGTTTGATCGCTCACTCAAGTCACATGACATGCTCTTGGAAAATACTAACTTTACAATATAATATTTAAAACAAAAGCTCATCATTACTAATACAATTTAATCAAATGCGATAAAATAAAGATGTTTGGTTCAATTAGTTAGAGACAAGTGACGTCAACCTCAGCAATGGGCATCAGGGGGCGTGAAAGTATCGCGGTCCGCCACGAGAGTTTCGTGATACGTATCGTGGTTGGTGTATCGCGATATTTCAGTTCGGTTTGTAGTATCGTTACACCCCTACAATTTGGCATCGTACAATGTCTAATGTGAAACATTGCGATGGACAATGGCATCGTCGTCGCAAGGAGGGGGGGGTTAATTATTATATCAAATAATTAATAACGAATTAATTAATTAATTGCAGCCTACCGTTTTCTCTACCTGACCCACATGGTCTTTGCTTTACCCATAACCAAACCACAAATAAATGAAGTTACACAAATTACCACCTGTCAATCACTTTTTTCAGCGGGACTCTGGCATGAATAGGCGGAGTGATCTGTGTCCTTATAATGGCCTTTTTTCCCCCCACAGCTGGTGGAGGAGATGAGAGTTCGTTTGGGGTTCACTGTATTTTGTATTGTGATTGATGATAATTTCCTTATTTTATTATTATTATTATTATTATTATTATTATGAGGAAATGATAACAAGTTAAGATGCTAGGGCTCGACAGTTTTAGTTGCATATGTGCTCGAAATTTTATAAAAAAAATATTTATTGTTAAGTGCATTTATTCACTTGCATTAAGATTCAAACCCCATGACTTTCTTTTTTTTTTTCTCTCGCTCTCTCGAGGAACACAAATAGAGAGGTTTAGTAGAAAATGCATGCTGCTCTTTTCCATACAATAAAATAGGGGTGTCAAAATTAATTGTTTCTTCTGTGCACAGCGATGCAGACGGGGATAATTCGATATTGGTTCAGTAATAATCATAACCGGTTATTACGTACTGACGTCATTTATCTCCCATGCGGGATGTCGCAGTAAAATACTATGGCGAAGGAGGCGAGGGCGAGTAAATAAAACGCTCCTACTACTTAAAAGGTAGATAATTATGCACAGTTCAACCTCTTTGTAAGTTTGCTGGAAAGTCTTTCATTGACACTAAAGAAGGCACAGCACACGAGCCGCTATTTCACTACTAGGGAAAAATGCTGTAAAAATCCATCTCTGCCTCTCTCTCTTTCTCTGTCTCACTTTGGACATTTGAACCGCTGGGGTGTTTGTCAGGTAACTTTTCCTTTCCTCTTGGCTGTTAAAGCGATACTTGTGGATCCAGACACGAGTGTGTCTGTGGTGCGAGTTTTTCTCCACTCCGTCTATTATGGATTACCTGTGATAGCCGCGTATTATGCACATATAGACTGTAACCGCGGCTGTTCTTCCCGTGTCACTCATTGGTGAACAGCGCTTTAATTTTTAAAGTCAAGCGCAGCCCTTTCTGTTGAGCAGGTGAAGACAATGACCAGTCATAGGGGTGGAAGACCTCGTTTGACAGCGCTCAAAAAGCAAGCGGGATAACATTTACATTAGTTTATTTGCTATAAATGCTCATGTTGTTCTGTGCATGTATTGTGTTTTCTTTTCTTTGAGCAGGTCAAATTAAAGGTACTGTTCATATATCTTACTGCTTGTATTAAAGGACAAATTTGTATTACAAATAATATATAAATATTTATAGATTTATAGATTTTAATTTTTTAAAAAATCTAATTATGTATGGAAAGCATCGTCAATGCACCGAGATATCGTATTGAACCAAATTGATGGCCTGACAATCACACCCCTACAATAAAAGTAAATTAATTAAAACCGGCAGTGATTCAGGCCCTGTTTCCAAACAGCAACTGACTTCCAAAGTATTTTTTGTTCCAACTGTGTGTCTTTAGCTACGTTTTCATCTAAAGCCATGAATTAGGGCTGATTTATACTTCTGCATGAAGTGCATGTGGATGGTCTGGCACAGCATTCGCACAGTTGCATACCGTTAGCTGTGGCTGACGCCGCCACTAACTCTCGGCCTCTCAAAACTTGTAACTACATGTGGCGACAACGCATAGCGCAGGCTCAGTTATTGGTTGACCTGGTAGTGTTGACAAGTGTGGGCGGCGTTAAGACACGCGGAAGAACAGTGAGCCCATTTGAGCAAGTGTTTAACAAGTATGGAGTCCCGTGGAGGAGGTCCAGATGAATACTTTTGTTTTGTGTTTATATTATAATGATTAAAGTTGTTGCACGTCCGCCAGTTCTCCCCCCTGAATGAGAGAGTTTTAGCTACATGTATAGTAAGGTAGCCTTACATGTATTTCCCGTGTAAACCAAACACCCTTGAGGAAACTCGACACGGAAGAACATAAAAACATGTTGCCAGCTAGCGTTTCGGAAGTGCTATTGCAGAGCAACACAAACAGAACGCAGAAGTATAAACGCACAAGTATGCACCATGAGTCACGGCGATCCCTGGAAGCAGAAGTATATTTGGATATATTTTCTGCTGGAGATGCTGTTGTTTAAAAAAAAAAGTAAATAAAAAATCTTACACATACCTTAAGAACGGTATTCCAGATAATTTGGCGGTATTAAAACCTTGACTTTTCCAAACCGCGGTATACCTTGAAAACAGTTATCGTCCCATGCCTAGTTCACACTGACAATTCTAAAAATAACAAGTGCACATTAAATACCTGGATGATGAACTTATAAAAACGTGTGAAATGTTGAAGACGTAGTGTTTACGTGGAATAGGAGAAGTTACCAGGTGCTGGGGTTGGATAACTATTTATTTTGGACTGTGCAAAATACTTTTCTGCAAGTGAATATGTCACCTCCTGATGGTGATTGAGATTGTACTCGGGACGGGTACTATTTGGTAGATCAGTTCACAAATTTAGCAAACGTTAACATTGACTAGGAAAAGCTTTGAATTTCTTTAAGTTGAACAGAAAACACCACATAATTTTAATTTAGAAATTCATTCATATAAACTCCTCTTCTGCATTGTGATTTGTTTACCATCTCATCTGATTTGAATAGTCACATATTTGAAAGGTTTCGCGGTTTATCATAACATCCTGACAAACATCGCTTTGTGCGTTCATTTGCGTTTGTTATGGCATGAGGGTAAATAAATCATGACGAATGACATTTTAGCAAACTTTTTATGAGATATCTAAACATTGCATAAAAAAACTTGCCAAAACCTCCCAAACAAAAAGCAGCATTTTTTTAAAGCTTTAAAATCTCTTCCAACTCACACTATATGGAAACAAGGCAGTGTGAACATTTTATCAATCATCTTTGTTTGTGTTTTGAGTTTGAATCTAAGATCACATTCACGACGACTCATAACTTACATTTTTGGGTGAATGTTTTCTCCTAGAGAAGTCCACATCAACTGTGCATGCGGATAACCACCACCCAGACTCTCTAATTAACAAAATCCGACCCTCCCTAGACAAAAATTTAGAAGGCATGTGTGCAGCCTGCCGAATGCTGGTGCTCTGAAATTGTTTACCCAACAGCAGGGCAGAAATATGGCTCTCAGTAGGTGGGGCATCCATCCCTTATCAGCCAAAGTCAAAGACGGAAGTCATCTGAGGCCAAGCGAGACATTAAAGCCGATGAGGTCATGACTACTACACTACTCAACGACAAAGCTGAATGACATAAACGAAAGTGACTGGAGTTTTCAGTGATGCAGCAGCTCTGAAAATAACCTGCGCTTCTGAGAAACCCACATTCTCGGTTTGTGTAGAAAGAGCATGAATCGTAGTATATTAAACAGCGAGAGGGACAAATGAGACAGACGTTTCTGTGGAAACCACAGCCTTTGATCTGAACCCCCATTTCCGTCTATGACTAAAACAGTACTGGGAAACTTGGTGACATGAGATAAAGACGCAATGGTTTTCCTCACACGTTTTTGTAATGCATATTAAAAGTTTTTTTTAATGAGACACACTTTAACTAAAGATTTATTCTTTTCTTTTATTTAGACACTAAATATAACTTCAACCCCATAAAGCAAGTAAATATGTGCTTTATTTTATTCTCTGCCCACTGTTAATCAATTCAGCACACCTCAGAATCACTGGAGTTAATCAAAGTGTTGAATCTGTGATTACTGTACATGTGCAATGACTGTGCAATGCTTTCAGAAACAACATGGACAAAAGAATGGAGTTTGAGTCATGTATGATATGAAAGTAAATTAGTCTTTTTTTGACCATCAACACTTCCAAGTAGCTTAAAACCGTGAGGAAAATAACTTGTATTCGAAAATCCAAATAGTTTATGGTATTTTTTTTTCTGTGATACAAACATAGCATACATTTCAATTTCAGTATTCATTTAATCTTCTATCACTTACAAATTATAAGTCTGATCATTAAAGTTCATAGTATAAAGAATGAGGAATCATGTTGCATTATGTGTAATGGTCGCCATATTGGGAGAGACCATCTGGAACACTCAATATAAACAAATCATTTTTAAAAAAGCCCATTTTGCGATACTATTACCAAAGACGATAGAATACACAAGACATGTCACTCGTATACTTTTGAATGGGGAAAAGTGTAACTGTCAATATGGCGAATGAAGCCCCGCCTTCCAGTACAGAAGCCAATCAGCGATCGCTATAGAATGACAATTCACCGGGGGAGGGGATCGGACCAGATGTGAGTTTCAGCAGATTTTGTGTGATACAAACATTTAGAAATGAAACTAAAGGGACAGTTGTTGTTCAATTTTATTGATTATTCGTAATATGAAATGGAATCATAAGCTTGGCAAGTAGTTCTGGAGAATTTGATGTTTTCCCATTCAAACAGAATGCCCGAGCATACTGCGCAAGAGGCGTTTCAAAGATGGCCGCCGAGTGAAATGACTTGCCTTAAAGGGACTTTGCTATTACTTACATTGAATCGCTTTCATTTGAGTGTTCAATACACAGCAAATATTCCATAATATTAAAGGGCACCTATGGTGAAAAATCTACTTTTCAAGCTGTTTGGACAGACATACGTGTAGGTATAGTGTATATACTGTCATATTGGGGTGATAAAAACAAACCCAGTCCTTTTTTTTTTTTTCAATTTAACAACATAAAAACGGTGGACCAATTGGAGCCGTTTTGAGACCGACCGCAACTTGACGTAGGAGTGCGGTCCCCCCGCCCACCAATATTGATTGACAGCTGCGTATTAACATGTCTCTGTAGTAACGTTTGTAAGCGTTTGTGTGAGGCAGCCGAGGGCGGAGACTGAGACACGCGCGGCAGGCACGTGGAAACGGTGGGTGGGGAGGCCTAGCCTTAAAGGCGCAGTACACAAAACAGCAAAAATCTATTGAGAGCTATAAAACACCATCTAGTGAAAGCTATAATAAATAATCTGATGGGTGTTTTGAGCTGAAACTTTACAGACACATTCTGGGGACACAAAAGGCTTATATTAAATCTGGAAAAAGGGGTAACCTAGGTGCCCTTTAAGTTAATTAAAATTGGCACTGCTACATAAATAAAATGTACATAAAAAACTGCTACATATGTACAAATGCAGCTCACAAACAGGATTGTTTAAATAAAATTATACATGAAATAAACCATGTATTATTAAGCAGCCCTAATGCTGTGTTCACACCAGACATGGCACACGTCAATAAATCACACTATTTGCGCGTAAACAGATCCGTGAACATTGAGTTTACTCGGTTCATTCGTGCATCAAATTCGCTTCATTCGGCGACAAATTTACTTCACAATAAATGCTTATTCGCATCAGAGGCAGGGCTTCTGTCTGCCTGGTGACTCTAGCTTTGATGCTAAATGGCTAACATGGATGTTATTGAGATAGCAGCTGTGCTTTATGTGCTTTAGGAAGGCTGAAAAACAGTGTATATTTGTTCGGCGCCATGTCTGAGTCCACTAGATCCTTTCAGAGGTGCACTCATCTCTGAGTTCATCAACTCCTCCAGAAACTATACCTGGGTGATGGAGGCTTTCAGCGGTGCTTCCGACTGAGCTGAGCCCAGTTTTATGAACTGTTGTCCGGTGTCGGCAAGAGGATTTTCCCTCGGGACACCAACAACAGGCACTACGTCATACTCACGCCCCTACAAGAGCAAGCTCCTGATTGGTTAACGCGGCGCGAATATCCGCTGAAGTTCAGATTTAAAATCTGACTTAAAAGCGCACAATGCTCAAAACGCTAAACTTGCGCAGCGTCATACACGTGCATCTTGTCACAGGATGTCTAATCGCATCTTTGCATTGACTTAACATGTAAATCACTCGTGCTTGATGCTTCATCCATGTCTGGTGTAAACGCAGAATAAAACTGCTCAATGTAAAATTGTGTTTTTAAAGTTACGTCGATCAGCTGACATACGAGCAATCAGCTGATAAATCATGGCTTTAAAACGCTCCAGTGTCCCTGTATCTGTGGTTACACTCAGCAAACAGTGGTGAATTCGGTGAACTGATGACCTTTACGGCCAATCACCGTCATTTCTGTTAGAAATGTGAACACAACGGCATATCAGCGCTGTTTGAGAACGTGCTCCACAGCGCTCAAACGTTAGCGAAAAATTGACATTTTTAAGATTTCATTACCGATTGGTATGGAATTCCAGTATCGTGACAACCCTACAGTGGATCGTTTAATTAAAATTATATATGAAATCAATCATATATCACTATATAGCCCTAAAACTGCTCAATGTAAAATTGTCAAGCGATTTTTGCCAACAATGTTGTTCCTTGATAGTACCAAAACCCATAAATCAACAGGAATTCAGCTCTTTTTTTTAAGCAGCGTCCCAAATCGCCTACTACTCAGTAGCTACTACTTTTTAATTTAAACAAACTACTCAATCGTTACAAAAGTACATTCTATACAGTATGAATTGAACTCAGATGTATTGCATCCGCCATTTTGTTATCATCATGTGACCTACCTGCATCAGTTGTGTTGCTTCACTCCCATTCATGAATTCTCTTGCGGTGCATCATGGGATAGCGTAGCATCCATTCGATGCACACTTCAGAATCTCACCAGAAGTAGTAGTACTTCTCACATACTGAATTCTATGAATACGGACATACTACCCGGCTCCCATACTGTTTTTAGCGTACTATATAGAAGTTAGGGCTGGGCGATTTTTTCGATTTTTTCAATTAATTCGAATTTACGTTTTAAGATGATTTTATTTTTTATAAAATCGAGAAATCGCGATTTTTTAAATAAAAATATTAAAGCCGCTTTTCCACTATCGTGCCAAACCGTTCTAAACTGTTAGACAACCGTGCTGAATTGTGCTGATTCTGTGTGTTGATGTCGCGGCACTGTCCCGCAGCCGCCTGTCTCTCCCGCGCGAGCTGCGAGACGGGCGCGCGCGCGCGCGAGGAGAGGAGAGAAGGCTCGACAGGCGGAGGTCCGCTCCTTGCCTCCTTCATTCTAATCATCCACCCGCCCGCACATATTATTTTATCTGATATATATATATCCGCACCCGATCGCCACTTTAATAATTCTAATTCTTTGTTTTAAGCATGATGATAGGTGTAACTTTCTCCGCAATGTCCGGCGGCAGAGTAACAGCTCGTTAATTCATGCTCGAGCAAATGATGAGACGGACAAAAGTACTCGATGCATGCCCTTCTTTTACTTATTTCAGTGTTTTCAGTTTCACAGTGCAAAACAGCTCCCGGGTGGAATTACTGAAGTAAACATAAAACAAAAGAGCAGCATTCTGCTAAATATAGTCCTTTATATCCTGATATGCTGTGTTGATTCATTTGTTTTTTTATATTTAACTTGATGCATTCGTTATTTAATGTTTGAATACTAAAATCATTTAAATGGTTATATTTTACCATCAAAATGTAGTATATTTTATATCATTACCAACTTTTGATATAAAACCGCTGTTATTTTATTGATTGTTATGAAATAATTTAAGTGCTATATTTTTTATTAGTGAAAGTGCCCGCTCACTTTGACAAGGCCTGTCTAAATATATATTTCTGCCATGCCACTAATACAGATAAACTATTGTTGCATTATCATTGTTTATTTTTCTGTTATTTGAAATATTTATTTCCCCTCCAATCCTTTTCAATCTTCACGTTACATTTTGGTCATTTTCTCTCCAAATAAAATTTGCCCAAAGCTGCACAACATATGACCTCTACATAAATACGGGTGCTGTGATTTTTATTGTAGCTATGTTTAGCATCCCTACATGTGAGAGTGCCATAACCACGTTTAGTCACACAGTTGCTTTTCTTTTACAAGTGAGCATGAAAAAAACTAGTTTCGGCATTTATTTAAATTTAAATGAACAAGGTAAACTGGTAAGGTAGTTACACAGTAAAAACAAAATTAATAAAAAAAATAAATAAAAAAAAATCGAAATCGAAATCGTGAATCGGTCAAACTTTATGAAAAAAAAAAAAAAATCGAGATTTTTTTTTTTGCCATATCGCCCAGCCCTAATAGAAGTATGCGATTTCGGACACATCTTGAATCTTTGCTATCATTAACAGAAACAACCCTTACTGCTGATTGGCTGCAGGTGTGATTAGTGTTTTTCAAAAATTGCTTACAGCACATTTAAACCATTAGGCCACTTTATAGATGTAAAGGTAACATGATGTCATAACAACACATACAAATATATAAAATACACCTTTTTCCTAAACAACTACAACAATGACATGTAAAGCTTCCATTTTAGGAAGTATATGAGACGTCATGCTTAAACAATTGCAGAAATTTGTATGACAATGATAACCTCAGGCTTCATTCAGTGTTAAATGTTTCCAAATTGGGTTTGAACACCAATTTATGTAAAATAATAAATGAAAAAGTTTATCTCAGATCTTGAAAACAAAACAACTAGCAAACAGCCTAAACATTAAAACTGTAAACTAGGTGCAAACCAATAACATCAGTCACTCAGCATGTACTTCTAATAGAGTTAATGAGATTTAATATTTATTAAGTAGATCATTTCTGTTCTGCCCTTCTGAGTGCTGGTGGTATTTAAACAATTTGTGCTGTGTCTGGTACCGAGATCCAAAACACTTGTTGGAAAATCTTGTTGTGTAGCAAGTTGTTAAGACATGGTGTAAAACTAAATAAATCTGCTTTGAAATTATGTGTATTGAGGACACTCTTTAAAAAAGTAAATAACTGAAATGAACCAAGCGCAAGATTGTGTATTAAGCCGCATTCACGATACCAGTTACCATTTATTTCAAGAAAGAGCTAGCCACTCTGGTGATCTCCAGCTACATGAACACCACCAACAATTAATGAACGGATTTGGGCATGTCTAGCGATGCAACAAAGCTGAGAACCCAACAAGCGACAGCCAATACGAGCTCATGTGATCCTATCTTAGCTCCTGCACCAGCAGGATGTATTCTCTGTGCTGTATACCTACAGACGGGTGATTCTCGCAAATTAATAGCCACTATGACAGTTTGTTTTGTTCATCTACGTAAACAAGTATTTATTCGGCAACATTTTTATTTTCAGCAACAAGAAAACATTCACTGTCAGCAAATATTCATTCATAAACATTGCCCAAGCAATCTCGAGGTGGAAACACCCACTAGCTTCAATCGCAATCCAGAGCGAAAGCCAGCAACAAAACTATTGGTAGTGTGAATAAGGCTTTAGAGATGAGGAAAATGCAAGCAGAAAACAACGACAAAATAAGATTAGTTAATTGGCTCAATCCATAAACAGAAGTGCTCCATTATGTCAACAAGCTCTAAAAACATTTGTTGGGGCCGTTGCAGCATATCAGCAAATCACTTGCAGAAAAACATGCAAGAAAATGGTGTATTTAAATAATGTCTTACACCTTTAAATTCATTTAATGATGGAAGATCAAGTTGTCGCGTGTGGTGTGGCTTTACTCCACCTATATGTGTCCATATGTCTGAAATATTCTGAAGCAGCAGTACTGTTAGGTCCTGTCGTCATAGTTAGCATTCCCGCTTTTTCCTCAAAAATATATAACAGTGCACATTAGTAACTTTTTTTTTATTTATGTCATATATAACTGGAAATCCTGCTACCGCAATAATCAAACTCTCCTTCATTTGGCTTGGGAGCTAATGTGGTCAAAACCAAGGTTCACAGGACTGTGTTCTCTGGAATCCTCTCAAGCGGTAGACTTCTACGTTCCAATTGGTTGCCGCCGAACGTTGTCATAGCTTTTAACTCTCCTCAACACCCACACCAGCGAAAAAATGCCACGTCGCTTCTTAACAGGGATCACTACCTACTCTTATTGAAAATGAATGATTTCCAGCTACTTTGGCGCTCTCGCTGCTACCGGTGAGAATGTACAGTAAGGCAATTGATAATACAGGAAACTTTCACTAATTCAACACATTCTCATGCTAAACAACAATTTTTTGGCTAGTATCCAGTCCCTGCTGTAACAAACTCCAGACGAGGGGTGCCCAAACTCGGTCCCGGAGGGCCAGTGTCCTGCAGAATTTAGCTCCGACTTGCCTCAACAAGCCTGCCTGGAAGTTTCTAGTTTGCCTACATAGAGCTTGATTGACTGGTTCAGGTGGGTTTAATTGGGGTTGAAGCTAAAATCTGCAAGACACCTGCCCTCCAGGACAGAGTTTGTACACCCCTGTTCTGGACCAACTATGATTTGGGTTGAGATGTCAACCCAGAGCTCAACAATAAGGACTGCCCGATGGCCCAGGCCCAGCATGCGAGACGCTCGGGACTGTACAGAATGGTTACTGGCCCAGTGCTGCCTTGTCACTAAAGTTTAATTTGGCTGCGACTGTTCGTCAATTGTGTGCAAATACAGGGTGCTTTCACGCCCAGACTTTTGTTTCGGAACCGGTCTTGTTTGCCCAGTAAGCGCGGTTTGTCTGGCATATGTAAATCCTGCAATCGCGCAATACGAAAGTGAAAGCATGCTGAAATATTACCAAGTGCTGTTTATCCGTTAGGAAAATTGACCGAAGTTACCATCTGCTAATTTTTCCATATTTTAATCTTATAATATTTTGTGTTGGGCCTGTTGTTTTGTTCATTTCTGCACCGTCACCTCGAAAAAAAGATCAGCATTGATCTGCTTCATGATCTGACTGCAGTCCCGGTGTTGTGACGAGAAATGCACCCCTGCGGTAAAATACACACACCCCTTCTTAGATTCTCATTAACATTCTTAGTCTACATTTTAATAGAAGTCAAAGGCCATAATTGATTAAAACGTAGGCTAATATGATTATTATTTTGATGGATCAACAAGAACAAGTGAAATGCATTTTAAAACTAGGCTTACAAATAAATGAAAAAGAAAAATATTGACTGTAGTATAAACTGATGTAATGAGCCTGTTTCTAAAATTAGGCATACATGTATGCGCTGAATAAAAAGTGTATGTATACAATTATACTTTTGACACATTATTTAAAATATGTGGCTAAGAAATAGCTATTTACTTCTTTTTTTACTGGGGCCAGTAAATATTTTGGCAGGGCAAGTAAAAATCTAAACAACTGGTCCGATTGGGCCAGTAGAAAAAACCCTTAGCGTTGAACCCTGCAAACACATCAAATGTAAACTTTAAAAGGCAACAAATTCGCCTATAAGTGTCCATGATATTTGTGGAGTCATTGCAAATTATAACCATAACAGAGTAAAAGTTTCATGTTTGCATGTGTTTTAAAGGCTTTTCAAGAGAGTTTTAAACATTTGGGCACAATAAAGTAACTGTAACTTTAAAGACTAATAATTTTACTGAATTATTAATAAAATTAAGACTACACTGTGTTATTTTAGATTTCATTACTCAATTTCTGCATCTGAATACTGTTTGACTCTGGAAAACCATAATGCACTGTTTGTTTGACTCATTTTCTTTGCTCTATTGTATCATTTTTCCCTTACAAAATCAAACCAATCAGTCTAAATTAAGAATTTTTCCAAATAGAGATATATAAGACATCCGGTGAAGTTATTAATATCACAGAGAAACAAAATATTCAATGCCAGATTTTTCCAATATCGTGCAGCCCTATTGACTTCCATAGTATTTTTGTGTGTACTATGGATCTCAATGGCTGCTTTTTTCCAACATTCTTCAGAATATCTTGTTTTGTGTTTAACAGAAGAAGAAAAATCAAAGTTTAGACTGAGCCAACTGTGTGCGCACAAATGATTCATTTAGGGGTGAACTATTAATAAGTTAATAAAAAAAGCTTAAATGCTAACATAAAACATGGAAATTAATCTTTCACAACCCAATCTTCAAGTCCAGCAAGTTTTAAAAGACAGTTATCACCAAATTTCCTACTGAACGTTGCATACTTGTTTTTCAAGAAATGTCAGCCATATGAGTGGCGGTGTGACAGTTTGCTTCTTTAAGGAGGCATGTTTCTGCCAAAAACGCAACACAATCCCAGTGCAAGGGCTACCAAATGACCAAAAGTGACAAATCTGACACATCCAGAACAGTATACACGATTTCAAAATAGTACGTGCTGTATTACTAGAATCATTCAACACCCAATAGTGTGAAGAAATGACCTAAAATGTTAAAAAGCTAAGATGGCAGTTGCAGGACACAAATTAGAGCTAGCTGTCAATAAAACACTAACAATATGGAGATACTGTCCTCTCGCCCGAAAGCACTACTCGCCTTTTGTTTAACACGCCTTCGTGCGATATTTCACCGGCACGACGCTTATTTGACCTTTATCTATCCAACACAGTCCTGTACACAAACATGCCTGACAGATATTCACACTGTTTAAGTTATCTAGTGTTTGACGGCTGCAAGCGTTTGCTAAAAAGCGATAAAGTTAGCTAGCCTTGCTATCTGGCTGTTAGCATGACGGCTAGCGTGAATTTCATTCGTTATAAACATTCGTTTGAATACAGTCACACAAACTGACGTTTTAGGATCAATCTATGCACATACTATTAGTTAATAAACGAAATGTACTTTTCTGAGGTAAACGGGAAAGCGTTATACACGCATTCTCTGTTATGGTAGGTTTTAGTTAACGTTAGCGGTCGTGTGTCAAACTATTGAGCTGCCTTCGTAGTGTGCAGATCACTTGCTCGTATTTGTAGTTCAATGAATCGAGTGAGTGATAATACGACAACAAAACGGATCAATGGTAAGTGCAGACTTTGTTTTGGTATATTGTGAGTATATAACAGTTTTAGTCAATTATGACGAGTTAGCTTGTTCAAAATGAACTTAACGAATTAAATATAAAGTATAAAAACAGTCGCTGGTATTGTACATTACTAAATATTTTAGTAATCGAACCCTAAAGACTTAAATAATGACAGCATTTTCTATCATTTAGCATTAGAACTCAAACTTACACATGCACCCTATATAGACAGCTTCCTGGGATTTGAAACACAATCACTATACAAGAGATGGCCAACTGGGTCAGCAGGCTACACACAGTGTTTCCTGCGATTCAAATATAATACTATCTGAGGTTATAAGACTTTTTTGCAACAAATTGTGCCTTTAAAGTCTAGCTAATGTCAATGTTCCTCTGATGGTGGTATTCTGGGCACCCTTATGAGCATTTGCACGTTAGAAGATTACATCCAACACTTTAAGGTATGCTGACACTCTCGTGTGCTAATTTTAAGCGATGTTTATATCTTAAAACACTAGTACTAAAACAAGCACACGACATTAGTATTTAAAATATTAGCACACTATGTACTCGGTTTGAAACACGTTGTAATCTACCTACATGACCCAGTTCGCCTGATCGGTAAAGGAATCCCGGTGTCGGTTTGGTTTATATTAAAACAATAAGACGGATAGTACTTACATATACTGGTAAGGGCCACGGATAGCTTGCAGCTTCGGCTCCGACCGGCGACTTCAGTTTTAACTCCAGCTTTTCTCCCATTCTGCCCAATACAGTTAATGGACGAGACACAAACTAGAGTAAGAGCATTTTCCGTGAAAAAAACACCCGGTTTAACGCGATACGGTCTCAAGTTGTATATCGCAGATCGGGGGCGATTTTACAAAGTTGTGTCGCACGATTTGGTCGATTTTTATCCGATCTGCCCCGATGATGTAGAGAAAGTGATCGGTTAAGCCGAGCGGCTGCTCCGTCTCGGCAATACCGCCGCCATCTTGACCGGCTCACGATGAAAAAAATGCGCTTGTGTGTGTGTGTGTGTGTATTGGTGATGGGTTGTTCGAATCATTCCCGCGAACCGATTCTTTTGTTCATTTCACAAAAGAGAGCTCAAACGAGTCTTTTACGTCATTAGATGGTGTCTGACGTCCATTTGAACCGTGACGTACAAAACGTTCCAATGTGTAGGCTCTTTTGATTAAATGTTTAATAAACGTCCCTGTTCAGTTCATTTAATCTCGTAGACATGTTTAAAAACAACATTTTGGACCTAAATATAATTTAGTTTTACAATAAATAATATAATGATTAATTTACATATAATGAAAGTCAGGGTGGCGCAGTGGGTAGCACAATCGCCTCACAGCAAGAAGGTCACTGGTTCGAGCCTCGGCTGGGTCAGTTGGCATTTCTGTGTGGTGTTTGCATGTTCTCCTCGTGTTCGCGTGGGTGTCCTCCAGGTTCTCCGGTTTCCCCAACAAGTCCAAAGACATGTGCTTTAGGTGAATTGGGTAAGTTAAATTGTCCGTAGTGCATGAGTGTGAATGGGAGTGTATGGGTGTTTCCCAGTCATGGGTTGCAGCTCGATTGGCATCCGCTGCAGAAAACATTTGCAGGATGAATTGGCGGTTCATTCCACTGTGGCAACCCCAGATTAATAAAGGGACTAAGCTGAAAAGAAAATAAATGAATGAATGATAAAAGACCACTTTTCCAAATTTTAAGGGATTGTTCAGCCAAAAGAGTAAAAAATAAAAACATTACATAAAAAAACATTTACTCACTGTTAAGGCCATTCCAAATATAGATTGTTTTTTTTCTTCAATAGAACCTTCAAAAATATTTTTAGCAGAAACCATACCAGTCAATCCAAGTCTATTGTTACCTGCACGTTGACAGTTTTAAAATAATATTAATAAAAATACAATACACTGAGGTTTTATAAAGTAAATTGTTCATCTGTGTAAGAAATTGAATATCGGGATGAAAGTAATGTGGGACGAAAGTAACAAAGCGATTTTCTCGAAGCCCTGACAACATTTGATTTCAAGGCTATAACAGCACATTCAGCTTGATGGAGCTGCCAAATATCAGCTGATTTCAAGAGCGTGTCCCGCAGTTAGCTCCAATTCAATTCAATTCAATTCATCTTTATTTGTATAGCGCTTATACAATGTAGATTGTGTCAAAGCAGCTTCACATGGAAGATTATAGTGAATTGAAACAAAGTCAGTTCAGTTTTCAGAGATTAAGTTCAGTTCAGTTTAGCTCAGTTCAGTGTGGGTTAATAATTACTACTGAGAGTCCAAACACTGAAGAGCAAATCCATCGATGCACAGCTCTACAGATCCCGAACCATGCAAGCCAGTGGCGACAGCGGCGAGGAAAAAACTTCACCAATTGGCGAAAGCAAAGATTTTAAAAACCTCGAGAGAAACCTAGCTCAGTTGGGCACGACCATTTTCCCTATGGCCAAACGTCTTGTGCAGAGCTGCAGTCTAGGCGCAGGAAGCTGGACCTCAGCGAAGACTCGTCTGTCCTTGGAGCATCACAGGAGTTAGTCTCATGTTCTCACTCCACGATGACCACCACAGCAGCTGCTCAGGATACGGCCTGGTCCAGAAAACCTTGGGATCATCTCGTCGCTGGTTTCGGATCACGTTAGTGGCACTGCATAGTCTGAGGGCCTCAAGATGAGTACCCCCAGGTGGAAATAGAGAATAAAGAGAATAATTAGCGTAGCTGCTGTTCATAGTGTATATAAACGAGAAGCAAAATCATGTGTGGGGCACATCATGCGTCATACCGCTATGTACTGCACTGAGTGTATGCTTTGCTAAAAAGATAGGTCTTTAATCTAGTTTTGAAGAGTGAGAGTGTGTCTGAGCCTCGGACATTATCAGGAAGGCTATTCCAGAGTTTAGGGGCCATAAATGAGAAGGCTCGACCTCCTTTACTCGACTTTGATATTCTAGGTACTACCAGAAGCCCTGAGTTTTGAGATCGTAAAGAGCGGGTTGGGTTGTAGCGAGACAGGAGGTTGGTTAGATAAACAGGAGCTAGATTATTTAAAGCTTTATAGGTAAGGAGTAATATTTTAAATTCAATACGAAACTTAACAGGCAGCCAGTGTAAGGAGGATAAAATTGGGGTGATATGATCATATTTTCTAGACCTGGTAAGAACTCTGGCAGCTGCATTTTGCACTAGCTGGAGTTTGTTAATAGAGGATGCTGGGCAACCAGCAAACAGAGCATTACAGTAGTCCAGCCTAGAAGTCATGAAAGCATGAACTAGCTTTTCTGCATCTGATATGGATAGCATACTTCGCAATTTAGCAATATTTCTCAGATGAAAGAAAGCAGTTTTTGTGACATGGGATATATGATTTTTGCAAGTTAAATTGCTGTCTAATATGACACCCAGATCTTTTATAGTAGAGCTAACGCTAACTTTGTATCCCTCTAGTTGCAGGTCCAGTTGTGAGAACTGCTGTGTACAGGATTTAGGCCCAATAAGTAATAATTCTGTTTTGTCTGAGTTTAAGAGAAGAAAATTGTTGGTCATCCAGTCTTTAACATCTTTGATACACTTGGTTAGCTTAGACAGTAGTGTATAATTGAGTATCGTCTGCATAGCAGTGAAAGCTGATCCCATGTTTTCTAATAATGTCCCCCAGGGGAAGCATGTATATTGTAAACAGCAAGGGGCCTAAAACTGATCCTTGAGGGACCCCGTACTTTACTGGCCTGACTTGTGAAAGCTGTCCATTAATATTCACAAATTGGTAACGGTTAGCTAAGTATGACCTAAACCATTCAAGAGCCTGTTTTTTGGCACCTGTAGAATTTAAGCGGTCTATGAGAATATTGTGGTCAATGGTGTCAAATGCGGCGCTAAGATCGAGTAAGACTAATAGTGAGATGCACCCTTGAAGCTCCAGAATTCTGTTTTTAATTTACAAAAGTAAATTATTGTAGTGGTTCTTTTTTCCTTATTACAAGTTGTGTTTCTCTTTTCATGTTTCACAGTAATGATCAATCTACAGGTTATTTAGTGAAATAACACATCCTTGAGTTTGAGTATTTCAGTTTAAAAGTAAATCAGGTTTAAATAGCAAGAGTTCCTGTGGGGACAATAGTAACACTGTTATTTATGTCCCGCTGCAAATAGACAAACCTTATTTTTCACTTCCACATTAGAGTTTGCAGTGTTTGGATTCATATGTTTTATAAGATTAATGCATATTGCCAATATAATAAAACAAATATTCAAAAAATTATAGAAAATGTTACATTTTTGCATTGTTGGATTGTTTTTGAAACATTTGATCAAAGTGAAATTTTAAATGAAAACAGCGTTTAATTAAATGTTTTTGCAAAAATAAAGGACAAAATATGTTTGCAGTTAACATTAACGAAGTCATACTCAGATATATTTAAAATAAACAAGATTAAGCCAGTACATCTAGCAAATATTGTTGTGTTACTTTTGACCAGTGGTGTAAAGAGTACTGAAAAATCATACTTAAGAAAAAATACCATTACCTGCTTAAAAATGTAGTTCAAGTAAAGTAAAAGTATGTTGTAAATATTACTCAAAGTATAAGTAAAAAGTAGACCTTTCAAAAGTACTCAAGAGTAGTGAGTATTGCGCTGTAAAAATGCATTTAGTTATTGCCCAGCAGGCAGACAACGTCATGAGACGTTAATATTAGGTTAGGTTATAATAGGTCAGGTAACCAAAATTAAATGTCTAGCCAGCGTCTAAGGACAATATTAGTTTGATGTCCAATAACAAGGTCAAAGGATGTTTATATTTGGTTAATTTTAGGTTGGGTTAGAAAGTGACCAAAATCCAACGTCGAGCCAACATCTTAAACCAATGTCATATTGACGTAAAATAATTTATTTGCCAGGTATGGCAACCGAAATCCAACGTCTGATAGACGTCATAATGGTAACGTCCACACAACATCAAGCTGTTACATGATTAAACGTTGATATTTGGTTGATTTTAGGTTGGACATTGACGTCAACCCGATTTTCATTTCCAAACAAAATGCAACGTTCCCATGATGTTGGGGTACAACGTCAATCTGACATCCTGTGCCTGCTGGGTGTTTAAAGCCATTTCGGTCATCATACAATAAACATCCGTCATCTTCTCATCAGTGACATCCATCTAAACCAGGGGTGGCCAACCCTGTTCCTGTAAATCTACCTTCCTGCAGATTTCAGTTGCAGCCCATATCAAACACACCTGCCTGTAATTATCAAGTGCTGTTCATGTCCTAATTAATTGGTTCAGGTGTGTTTGATCAGGGTTGGAGCTGAACTGTGCAGGAAGGTAGATCTCCAGGAACAGGGTTGAGCACCCCTGATCTAAACAGTCTCTTGGTCAATGCGTGTAAAGATTTTGGACATCTTCTTGGACACTTTTAATGCTTCCAAACAGTTTGCTGCAATTATAAAGTGCACACGTCTTGAGGTAGTTCATTATGATGCGATTTACCTTCTACTGTATGTGCGATTTGATTGGACAGGAATCACAGAACTTTTTCTAATCCCCATAAACAAGAAAATATAAAGTAGTGACTGCAGGTTGAAGGAAGTAGTGGAGTAAAAGTACTGATACTGCACTAAGAATGTACTCAAGGGAATATAAAAGTTCACATTTTTAAAACTACTTTTTAAATTACAATTTCGGAGAAAAACTACTCACAGTAATTTGAGTATTTGTAATTTGTTAATTTACACCACTGCTTTTGACCCACCCGTGTGTTATTTTCGTCCCTGCCCTATGGGGGCAAAAGTAACATTGTGCAACTTTTGTTTAAAGTGAAATGATATTGAAGTTGTTCTACATTGATACAAAATAACAGCTGATTTTGATTTTATTTATTTATTTATTTATTTGGCATGGACATCACAATTACACTGGACAATCAAATGCACTTGTTTAAGTGTTTTAGCAAACTTGCTAATTCTCAACACCTGTCCACAGGAGGCTTGACAAAATTGACAAAATGAAAATATAATAATACATATACACAACATTATAATTCTTTACATGATATTACTGAAGTCAAAAGCAAAGCCGACATGATCCAACAAACTAATCGTACACTATTTGTGCAAACACAGCTGTTTTGTTTTTAACCACTTTTTAAGAACTCTACTAAAAATATTGATATTACTTTCTGATTTTAGGCTAACAGGTCAATCATTCCACAGTTTGGCTCCCTTTACAGAGAAAACAGATTGACCAAAAGAGGTCTTACACTTTGGCACTAGACAGTCACCATTAGCAGTTGCTCGTGTGACTCTGAGAGGTTTGATGCCTACTGATTAGATCAGAAAACAGCATTGGAACATGATTATTTAAGCATTTAAAAAACAATTTAAGATAATGAAATTTAATAAAACTATTAAAACTAAAAAGGTTATGTTTACGTAAAACATCACAATGATGCCATCGCATAGGCTTTAAGTCCATAATTTTAACTGCTTGTTTATATATTGAGTCATTAATTCATTCATTTTCTTGTTGGCTTTGTCCCTTGCGGGGTCGCCACAGCGGAATAAACCGCCAACTTATCCAGCAACATTTCTACGCAGCGGATGCCCTTCCAGCCGCAACCCATCCCTGGGAACCTCCACACACACATTCACACTCATACACTATGGACAATTTAGCTTACCCAATTCACCTGTACTGCATGTCTTTGGACTGTGGGGGAAACCGGAGCACCCGGAGGAAACCCACGCGAACCCAGGGAGAACATGCAAACTCCTATATTGAGTCAATAGGCCTTAATGTAGTTAAAGAGGCTTGTGACCATGATGTAATGCAATATGACAAGTGAGTAGTGATAGACCACACTAGTTAGTAACCACAGCAAAAATATATTTCTGCTAAAAACATTATCTTTTAAAAGGAGCTTTTTATGAAAAATAGTACTTTTGTCTCTGCTTTCTCCCTATTTATTAAATTATTACATTGTGATTTGAGCTGTATGTGAGAATTAATAGTACAGTACGCACAAAAACACTAAGAGTGAAATACCAGAATAAACGACTGAGTTTTCCTGTAATTTGTAAAGGACGTGCAGCGATGCAGATAGACCATGTAATAACAATAACAAAGATGTAATGCGTCTGATTTTCAGTCATACTACTCATATTTATACTATATAGAACATATTTCAACAGTTGTGAGGAAAGCTCAAATTCAATACCACTCCAACACACACCAATCCCTACAGGAAGAACTCAGATATTAAAGAAATGCTGTTTTGTGAATGGTGTAATAAATAACACTTCTGGAAAAACAGCATAAGGTAGGTTTTGATGTAGATTTCCTGGTTTAAGCTGGTTCTTGCCTTTACTGGTGCTCCGGTTTCCTCCACAGTCCAAAGACATGCGCTATAGATGAATTGGGTAAGCTAAATTGGTCGTAGTGTATTGGTGTTTCCCAGTGATGGGTTGCAGCTGGAAGGGCATCCGCGTGCATAAGTTGGCGGTTCATTCCGCTGTGGCGATCCCTGATTAATAAAGGGACTAACCTGAAAATGAATGAATGAATGTGCCAGACAACTTTGATTTGCATTTTAAAAGAACCACCGTTTCAACTAAACATCTTTTCTATTGTTCCACTGAAGAAAAAAACTACACTTAGGGCAAGAAAATAAAGAGTACATTTTCGATTTTAGGTAAACTATCCCTTTAATTTACAGTTTCACAGTTTGAGTGACATTCAATCGGCCAACGAATCGCTCACACCGGTTTTAGAAAGCGGAACTGATTCATTGCAAAGATCCGACTCACATGAGTGATTCGTGCCGTGCGTGCAGTCAGTGCAGACCGCAGGTCGTACCAACCAAACCGAAACGAAAGGGAGAGGGAAAATCGGTGTGGATTAAACGAGAGGGGCGAGGCGTCTGTTTTCTGACACACAAACGGCGGGGATTTCTCCTCGACAACTCTCTCACATTGGCTGGGTAACGATGACACGGATCAGCAATTAACCGGGCATTTTGAATCAGGATTTCGGTGCCAGTAACCGTTGAATGAGCGGAACGTACCATTTTTACCTAACACGTGAAAAGTTTGCTATCACGATCACTTTGCTGGGCTTTTACTTCAAGTTAGAATGAACTGTGAAGATGTGAAGTGAAAGAAGACATATATTACGTTTATTCTCAGCTTTATGCATAAAAATATTTGAGGATAACGTGTTTTTTGGTAGACTCCCTACTAAAAAAACTGTTTAAACCAGCCTAAGCTGGTTAGCTGGTCGACCAGCCTGATTTTTAGAGGGGTTGTGGCCATTTCCAGCCTGGTCTTAGCTGGTCAGGCTGGGAGATGACCAGCCTAGCCAGGCTGGGAGCCCAGCCAAAACCAGCTATGTCCAGCATGTCAAGCTGGTTTAAGCTGGTCATTTTCCAGCCTGAAAGGCTAAGACCAGGCTGGAAATCAGCCTGGAAATGGCCAAAACCCCTCTAAAACCAGCCTTGTCTGGTTTAAGCGTTTTTTTTTTCAGCAGGAGTAGCATAATTCAACATGATTCCCTTAACGTTTTTGGCAGAAAGCTCTTATTATCATGTAATGTGGTGTATTAAGAACGCTGAAACATGCAACCAGAGGAGACCATATGCATTACAGGTGGCTTGTCCGGCCCACTCACCTGAGTAAAACACTCAGAATTACACAATTTTTTTCCAGAAACATGGAGCTTTTATATATATATATATATAAAGTGTCTGGTGTCTGGTTCATATAGAGAGGAAAAGAGTGCAAAGAGTCCTGCAAGATGTTTGGAATTCATAATGAAGTGTCAAAACGGGACACCAAACGATGGAAGAGAGTTTTCTTCTCTGAAAAAAATTAACCAGGGTGGCCTTGGTGTTATAAATTTGGAAGCCAAAAGATCCCTCTGGATTTTTTTTTTTTGCACAGCACAGTGGAGGAGGCTCCATCATTCGCTGGGGTGCTTTTTCCTTCAATGAGAAAATCAGCTTCAGGTTGTGCAGGGGTATCAAACCGCGGCTGGCTATGTGGACACAGGCATCCCTCTTGAGGGATGTCATCTGTGCGTCAGGGAACATGCTGCAGTTCACAATGCCTGCGTGACAAAGATGATGTTTGGAAGATTGGAACTTCTTCCAGGAGAATATCTTTGCACAGTTGGCCCTTCATGTGTGTTGCCCAGTGTCCTGACATTTTATCCTACCCATCAGATGCTACCAACACTGTATATTTGAATGGTTCTGAGGTTGGGATTAGGGCGATATTACAGCTTCATATCACACTACTCCACATTAAAATTTACACTAGTAGCAAAATGTGATTAGTAGCATACTGGGTCATCAAAATGTGCTAGCTACTTTTTGAATGTGAGGTAGGACAATCTGACAAGGTAAGATACATCGACAGAACACCGGATCCAAAATCCCTTGATAACATTTGTGGATGAATGGAAAGTTTACAAAAAAAGCCTATCAGTTCCACACTGGGAATGTTCTTCATGAAGCCAGCTTTAGCACCACAGTGTTTCCACCAGCCTCCTGGAAACAACCGCGTCAAGCATGCTTAAACGAATATTTGAGGTCATTCAAAGGAGTCCCTTTTTTTTGACAATTTGGGTTTGATGTTCTTTTTTGGCCTATATCAACTTTTGGTTTCATGTTCTTTTGGCATTTTTGAAGCAATATATATCAGTGTTGGGTTAACGCATTACAAGTAACGCGAGTTACGTAATTATACAACTTTTCTAAGTAACGAGTAAAGTACCATTACATTTGAAAAATAAGTAACAATATGAGTTACTTTTTAGTTTAATTGAGCTTTAAAAAAAACAATTACTGAATTAAAATTAGTCACAACGAATCACACAATGAGAGACTGTTCATTATTTTGAACACATCAAAGAAAAGGAAAAGGGGATTACAGTCTCAATGGACAGTGATTTTACTTAAGACAAATAGTACAAAATGAGCAAACACATTGCTTTAAACTTTCAATATGTACAGTTGAAGTCAGAATTATTAGCCCCCCTTTAAATTTATTTTTCATTTTTAATTATTTCCCAAATGATGTGTAACAGAGCAAGGAAATTTTCACAGTATGTCTGATAATATTTTTTCGTCTAAAGAAAGTCTTATTTGTTTTATTTCGGCTAAAATAAAAGCAGTTTTACATTTTTAAAAACCATTTTAAGGACAAAATTATTAGCCCCTTTCAGCTATTTTTTTTCTCTTGATAGTCATCAGAACAAACCACTGCAACTTGCCTAATTACCCTATCCTGCCTAGTTAACCTAGTTAAGCCTTTAAATGTCACTTTAAGCTGTATAGAAGCGTCTTGAAAAATATCTAGTAAAATATTATTTACTGTCATCATGGCAAAGAAATAAATCAGTTATTAGAAATGAGTTATTAAAACTATTATGTTTAGAAATGTGTTGAAGAAATCTCTGTTAAAAAGAAAGGAAAAATAAACAGGGGGGCTAATAATTCAGGGGGGTTAATAATGCTGAGTTTAACTGTATATATGGTATAGCTCTGGGGTCAGAAAGTTTTCAGATATCAT
The DNA here is from genome assembly GCA_903798195.1 of Danio kyathit. NCBI lineage: Eukaryota > Metazoa > Chordata > Actinopteri > Cypriniformes > Danionidae > Danio > Danio kyathit. The sequence goes on from LR812540.1 coordinate 28,702,227, forward strand.
TATCCTAAAATATCTACATTTTTGATGTGTTTTTTTTTAAGTAAATTGTAGGTGTAGGTTATACAGTGTTGTTAAAAAAATAAAAATAAAGAGATCAAACCTCAGCCAGTTAATCAAAAGTAAAATAACGCACTACTTAACGCAATATTGAAATGCATTACGTTCAAAAGTAACTTTCCCCAACACTGATTACAATACACCAGCACAAAATACGAATACTTGTAATTACCCCATCTTTAGGTTTTGATCATCAGTGTATTAATCTAAAATGAGTAAATATTTAAACTACACTAAAATGCATTTTGAAAAACTGTATTTTATATTTATGTCTGTTATGATGTTATTTATAGCCTATACATTTACACTTATTTTTAATTTAGGCCACTATTATAACCAAACGGGCCAGAATTTACTCCACTCTGGACTGTGATATTCTGTTGTTACTAGCTATTAATTCTTTCTCATGAATTAGTGAACAGATGTGCTGAAAACTCAATAATGTCACTTTGTACCGGCTAAAAACAGCCAAATCTCCACGCTGGAATTTACACGATCTCATAGCCGAATTTGCTCCAAACAACCAACTTTCACTTTTTAGTGCAATATAGGTGTCCTAAAAGTGTTTTTAGCAACATGAGACGTATAGCCTATATGACTGTCAACATCTCAAAAAATGAGTTTTGGTGTTTCGTGACCCTTTAACATTTTAGGTGGCTGCACATCTTGCAAGATAAATCAAAGCTATTCCAGTCTGCTAATGTTAAGATGCTGACTTCCATAAAGCATCACACATTATGCATAAACACCAGCATAACTCTCACTGAACACGGCTGTTCTACATTCAACCAGCGACAAACATCTAGTAAGTACATGAATAGCAACCCATTCCTGATAGCGGTCTCAAAGCTATATTAAACCCCCTACAACCCCGTGGGCACTGTAAATGCGGACATTAGAGTCTAATTTGCAGCCTAAGCAAACAGGAAGGGAAAGCCTTAAATCGTGAGGGCGTCTATCGACTGTCAGTGGGCTCGGTGTGTCGTAACGGGATGAACGAGGACAGAAGCAGGGATTGATGCAGAAAATAAGCCAGAAACGAGAGCCTGGCGCGGGGCCAAACTGAACTCACTGACTCTCCTCGAGCTCCCCTAAAATTGAGGCCAATGGAGCGGCGGGAAGCCAAACGATGCGGGATGGAGCCAGCTGAGGATTTCACACATGACATTTATCTCATACGTCCAAATACGTCGTCAACTGAGAATTTAGTAAGGTGTTTATAAAGAGCTAGGGGTTAGAGTACCAAATATAGTCAATGGTATAAGTGCAGGCGTAGTTTACGTTATGAGGTATTAAGAACTATTTCCAGACAGATGATGAACTGTGTCACTGGTAGTAAATAAGGGCACCTAAACACCATGGTTAAAAACTAAGCCTGTGCTGCCATCTAGCGGTCACTAAGGAAAGGCAAGTTTTGTTTATAGAGCCCATTTCATACACAAACAGTAATTCAAAGTGCTTTACATAAACAATAATAAAAGAAACAAGAATATAAAATGATTAAAACAGATTAAAATGTGTTAAAACAGGTTAAAAAAATTAAAAAGAAAAGTCATAGTAGTGCAATCTGTCGGATGTAGCAGAGTTTGTATTCAGTGAGCATATTTGTAATGTATTGAGGTCCTAGGCCATTTAGGGATTTATAGACCGGTAGTAATAGTTTAAAATCTATTCTGAATGTAACTGGGAGCCAGTGTAAAGACCTGAGGACAGGTGTGATGTGCTCTGATTTCCTGGTTCTAGTCTGATTCCTGGCTGCAGCGTTCTGATGACTGTCTTTTTGGGAAGGCCAGTGAGGAGTCCATTACAGTAATCCACCCAGCTGATCATAAAAACATGAACCAGTTTCTCCAAGTCTTCACTGAAAACAAAGCATCTAATTCTTGCAATGTACTTGTGCTGATTTACTTACTGCTTTGACATTCACATCTGACTCCAGATTCATACCAAGACTTTATTTTTGTTGTTTCACCCTTAGAGCCAAGGTACGCATTCACCCAAGCTAAAATTATAGTGGCATGAATAAATATCCGAAGAGAAAAAGGACATTAGGACACAGAAATTAAAACGTACGCAAGTTTCCAAAGAGTTTTATTGAAATACCAATTTAAATTTCAGTCTCAGTCCCTTGTTTCAAAAAGCACACTTTGGGTTTTAACGTTGCAAGCCTTCCCAAAGCTCCTTCCAGCTCCCTTTATTCTTTTTTTTTTTTTTTTGCTAAAACAGCAACATATTTCATCCGATGCAAACCTATACAACAGGTCATTTGGCACATGTCTTCCCCGGTTGTCTTGTCAGTGCTCGAAGTATCGGAGCAGTTTCAAACCCAAACAAACATCATTCATAATCATCGTTGAATTGTTGCAGTATTTTCAGACCGTTTTTCTCCAGGTAACGAAATAGACCACGATCAGGGTTGATCAAAAAAATACTTAAGCATTCCCAGGACTAAAACTTTGTGTGTTTTTTTTTTTTTTTTCAGATCAATTTGCTGACTTCACTTTGAACAGTCCAATTTGGCTTTATTTAATTGTAAAGCACGAATGCTGGTCGGGGTAAATTGATACATATTTGGTTTCAAATGCTGTTGAACATCAAAACAGCAGCGTAAAACCGCTGTAAACACTGGCCTTTGCCCTTTTAACGTCTTCAACAGTCAGAAAGCATGCATACACAGACAGACGAGGCAAGAGTCTCCTTGCAACAAAACCCAGGTAAGAGTAACAGCGAGAAGCTGAGCAAAGTGCTGAATTTTAATATTTAAACATAAGAGTTATCAGAAGTACAACTGATGCTTCAACAGGACCCGACAGATGTGCGGTTTGAGTGTCCACAGTAACGCAAGGAGCACTTCAGAGGTTTATAATGAATCCTCCACCATGAAGAGACGCCTTAATGGAATTTAACAGTCATCTTGTAATGAAAACACTGCCAGAAATGGTCAAAAACCCCACAAATACTCAGTATTCAAGCAAGCTTTTTAAATTGCTAAAGGGTTCGGACAACGAGTGAAGGTTGCGTTTGTCATTTTGGATCTTCTTCAGCCCAACAGGGTGATTTTAAAGGGATACAATCACTATTTTCTGGAAGAAAACCACACAAGTTTGGCTCCAAATGTGATATGTTAGAGTCACATTCATAATTAGCAATACTTAACTGAAGAAACCTGAGGGGCGACGCACTGCTCGCACGTTTTTGCAGTGCTTTTTACAACTACTCTTGATTAAAATTGATGGTGGTAGTTGCAAAGTGATCATTTTCAGTCAAAAGTGTGAAAAATATGCCAACACTGATGTGCTCCCTCACCTCTGGAATGGCAAATATCCGTATGGAGCTCTACCATGGCCGTCCGCTTAATACTGATACTGTCAAAGCCTCTAAACAAACAGATGGTGATCTCCCTCCGCTAGGCATCCGACGTCCACTGCACGTGGTCTAGCGCATTGCACAAAATAAGGAGCCAAATAGTGCTATGTCAGACTCTGGAGAAAGAAATCGGGGGCGAAAGGTTTACTTCATTGAGGATCTGTTCAAATCCAAGGCAGAATTTGCATAAAATACTGACTGATTCCAGAAGACCAAAGGGACCGGACGAGATGTTTAAGCACTCAATTTTGAGGAGTGTGAAATTATAATTGGACTGATGTATCCCTAAGGAAGACGAAAAAATAAATATAAAAGAAAATAAAATATAGTTTATCATTAGGACCTTCCATTTTAGTACATACAGGAAAAAAAAATCATTCCATATATTTTTCCTCTTTCTAAGCCTATGAGAATCTGGGAATGGGTGTTGGCTATCCCTGTTTGGAAAGCAAGATTGTTTTTGTTTTTCCATTTCACACTCTGAGACCTTTGAGAAGGGAAGGGGCAACCAATCCCATAATGCATTAGGCTACACAGGTAAGCATGATTGAGTACGCCCATGTCCCAAAGTCCCATAAAAAAAAATGAAATTCATGTGTCCGCAATGTCCTTCTTAGAGCACTTGGCCCACTACAGGGGAAAAACATAACAAAAAATAATAATAAATCAGTTTCGTGGCGTCTTACATTAGAGCAACTTGTTTTTAGAGCAAGCCAAGAAACCAAAAAAATCCAGATTTTCTTTCTCTCCCAAAAGGGAGAACGAAGAAGAAGAAGAAAAAAAAAAAAGAGAAAACATATCTTGTTGTTAGTGCCAGTTTTGAAGTTGCTGTTGATCATATTCTGCTATCAGTTTTTTTATATGTGCCAGTTTGTTGTGTAGATATTCACAGCGGTTCTTCTCTTGGCTATAGTTTGGATTAGTCTGTGAAAAGAAGAGAACCCCATTAATATTTTGAATTTGAAGTATTTTGAGTGTTGAGTTACACACACACAAACACACACACAAAAAAACAAGTGTCAGCTTACCTTTTTTATTTTGCGATACTCTTCAAGTATCTGATTGTGGATTGTCTGTGAAGAGAAGAAACAGATCTTTACAATGGTGACTAAACCACTGTTGCCATTTCCACTTAGAAGAATCTTTGTGCTAGTTTATGCCTTCCTCATATAATTGACTGAGTTCATGGCAATAAAGTTTGATATTTTATTTTTATTTTTAAAGGTTCAAGAAACCCTTGAGTATTTTTTTGTTGTTGTGATTAACAGATTTGTGTGGGTTGAGCATAAGTTAAGACAACGTTAGCACCTGTCAGCTTTAATTGTGGGGAAAACTGGATAATTTGGAGCTTTTGTCAGCTAATTTCATCTTCCAGGTTTAAAATAAATTTTGGGGGCGAGATCAAAATCGGTGACGTAGTGCCGATCTGCCTGTCCAGTGATGTATTGGTTTCTCATTATTATTCAAAGCTGAGTCTTCTTATCCCAGGAGAAGACCCTGCTTCTTAATTGTTCATGAGAGCACGTGCTTTCCGAAACAGATCTGAAAAGCTGTGAGATCCAATGACTGGGCGAGACCGCGTCCTCAGTATTTAGCGGTTCACAAAGTGTCGTATGTGTTAGTTTCCATGATCCACGGGGTTTGTTCAATGTTTTTCACCATGATGCTGTCAGCGCCGATACAGCAAAGCTGTTTGTGTGCAGCAAGCATTTTTATCAGGAGAGCTGTACGAGAACTGGAGAATGGCGGACTTTGTCTTTTATCAGTTGAGTTCGTTACCATTCAAACACATTGCCTATCCGTGCTGCTGTGTAATGGATGAAAAAGACAGGGAAAGAGACCTGCTGCACTGCTATTCACTGTGTGTGCAATTACTGTTTATTTCTTTGCATTTTAACTTAGTAAACTATAAAATCATGGGTCTTCTCACGGTTTGTGTCTCATGTTATGTCATTTTGAACAGTTGTTCGCTCTTTTCCCCTGCTCTGCTGGCCACGCTTATTCCTCCCTCTGCTCACAGCACATCACGCCCATCATGAAGCATTTTTGTTTTGAAATTGAGGTAGCCTTGAACTGAAAGAGGGGGTTTCATGACCCTTTAAAAAATAAGATATTTTAATTTATTTAGTTTGATTACAAATCACTTTTGTATCACTAAATCTATTAACACAGACATATCAAGCCTTTAATTGTCTAATTGCTTTCCTCAGAATAAAAATATTTAGAAAAGTAAATGCCACTAAATAGTTTAGTTCAGGAAACACTGTGTAATTTGTAAACTAAGTGTTCACCCCCTCCATTTTTGGGAAGTTACTTTGGCTGGAGTTTTCACTTCCATAAAAAAAATGTTTGTTTACAAAACAGGATTAAGTACTAAAAGATGAAGTAGTTTAGACAACAATAACAATACAACAATTGTTGTTGAAGCGGATTCTGAGCGCAAAATCTAAAAGCATAAAATGAACTAAAATAATAAAATAGAAAGTACGGTATAACAATTGTTTTCCTGGCTGTGTTAAGCCAGTATTAAAACAGCATAATGAAATATTTTATTACATAAATTATGTTTGTACTTACAGATCTTTACAATAGTAACTAAACCACTGCTGCCATTTCCACTTATTTTAAGCGTTTTTGTACTAGTTATTATATAATCGACTGAGTTTATGGCAATAAAGTCAGCAACATTTTGGTTTAATTTCTATTAATAAGGTATTTTAATTAATTTATTTGTTTATTATAAATCACTTTATTGTTGCAAGATCTGGTAACACACACTAAACCGGTCTCTAATTGTCTAATTGCTTTCCTCAGAATAAAAACATTTAGAAAAGAAAATGCCACTAACTTGTTCAGTTTAGTTCGGGAAAAACTGTGTAGTTTGTTAATTAGGTTTTCACTACCACCATTTTTGGGAAGTTATTTTGGTTGGTGAATGGAGTTTTCACTTACGTAAAAATAGTTTTGTTTACAAAATAGGATTAAGTACTAAAAGATCAAGGGACAACTTAGCTTAACTAAACTAAGACTTAACTAAAATAATAAAATAAAAAGTACAGTTTTAATATTGTTTTGTCAGTATTAAAGCCCATATTAAAAGCATAATGCAATATTTTATTACATAAATTATGTTTGTACTAAAATATTAGCTCAATTGAAGGGCCAAGTCCATGTAAAAACATGACTTCTGCCATATTTTCTACTCCGATCTGGCAACACACTTTACAGCCCTAAATGTAAGTGGCAGATCTGTCAGTGAACCTGAAACTCTGCCACTGGCCCCATGCCAGCAGGCCATCCTCATTACTGAGCCCTATAAAGGATTATGAGCGCGTACTGGAGAAATAAATGATCCTTGCGACATTCTGCTCCGGTTATTTAACATTATTGCTTCTAATCAGTCGGTTGATTGTGTTGTTTATTTCATTACACTTCTTGACTACATGTTTTTCTTCGCACAGTAGCATTTTTCAATTCATCAAGATGAGTAAATTACAATGGGAGTCAAACAGACGCTTTAATTTTTCATTTTCCGGAGGAAGACGCGACCGCTGGGATCACGCAGGGGCCGTCGGCATATTAATAAGAAATGAGGAGGTTGTAATCAGAAGTGTGGATGGATGCACTGCATTTTTGGCGTGGAATTGTCAATGAAGATACCTTGTACTTGTCTGTGCCTTGCTGGAGTTGTTTGAGCTCCGAGTCGAGTATAGTGAACTGCCGAGTGATGCTCTCTATCCGCGCATGGAGGCCCCGGTACTCGCTGTACTCGGAGTTGAAGTCGTTTTTGTAAGTCTGACGTTGCTCGGGCGAGCTTATCACTGTGTACTTTCTGTTGAGGAAACCAAGCGCAAAATAAACATCAGTGCTTTAAAAAAGTCATGAAAGTTTAATGTTATTTTTCTTTCAGTTCTATAATGCATGTTTTCTTTATTTAAATAAACCTGATGCAAAAGGGTTCACAAATGTACTCTCAACTTTAAATAACGACAAATAACCACTTACATTAAATAGTCTGCCGTCTCTGATGAAGACGCAGGAATACTAGAGCTGTTGCACGTGCCGTTCAGACCTGAAATGAAATATAAGGTCAATTCAAGGACAGACTTTTATCCTGCAGACTGAGGGCAAGGACAGTTCGCTGTGACGTTAGTCAACAGATAGAAAGCTGAAGAGGGACGTGCAAAACCACACATTGCTAAAATAGAGTAGTTGGTGCGATGACTGAAATAAATTAACCTCACTGGGTGACAAGATCAGTTGTCTAACTATTCATTAACTGATCTGAAGCCTCTCTGAATCTAGATTCATAAAGCACTATATTGTATGACTATATTGTGTATAATACTCACAAAAACAAAACACTTGGCCTTTTTAAACAAATAAAACGCTAGATTTTTCTATAATGTTTCCTCTCCATTCGCAGAGATTGGCTACTACAGTGCAGGTGCATGATTGGTCTCTGTTGTTAATGCTGTCACTTAACATTAATTTAACATTCTAATTTTATCATACAACTGTTCATGACTCAAAACAGAATGAAACAAATAGACATTTTATGTTTGTTCTTTAGTAGGGAGGCGGGAGGGAAAATAGTTATTTATGTTTGTGTCATGTGTCCCATTATGTTTTTCTTTCTATCATCCCAGTTCACTTCCTTGTTTTTATCTACTGTTGTTCCTGATTGGCTGGTTCACCTTCACTTGGTACAACCAATCCTGACACTGGCTTATGCTGATTGGTTCCTGAGTAATAACTTTGTCATTGGCATTACTAATAAATTTTTCAGTAATATTTTACTCGGTACATGTTCAGTAATGCGTGCGTTACAACAAACTTTTCGCCCGCAAGACATTAACAAATAAAAAATACCACAAGTAAGTTCTATTTCCTGTTCGTGGTTAGTGAATAAACGCGTGTGTTGTCATTAATCTCCCTCTGGCTATTGGAACTTTTTACTTTGAACGCGGAATGATTGCAGCCGCTGAGCTCGAGGTCCGAGGCTATTGAGCTCAGCCCGGTTCGCAGTAACGTTAAGCTCCAACATGCAGCAGAAAAGCGGCAAATAGATGAAAATGGCAGAGAGTATAGAATGGCAGAGTACGCGCATATGGCGTTATTTCACTGGCAAATGTCATAAGCGCAGTTTTACAAGTCGAGAGCACATTCATGTAATACGAGCGAGCGAATCTCTTTGCTCATGTGCCGGTTTGCCATATGTTCGTGGACAAAACTGCTCCCAAGCTCTCAAATATATATGCTGCTCGCGCACAAAACTTCTCGCACGCACTCAAAACACTGGCTGCTCATGTGCGAATTATCTGCTCTCGCTCCGTCAGATGATGCAGACTCATAAGTGAGTGCCTTACGTTTCCTCTTCTTTTCTTGCTTTTGCTCTTCAGAGATCCTCCTGTTAAATTGGTTATCCCAAGAATGTTGGTATAGTTTATATATTGCTACACTATTTATTACAATAAATATTAACAACACTGAAAACTAAAAAGTTAAGGTAAATTCTATAATAAATACTAGACTAATGTTTGAATGTTAGGTATACTGCCTAAGTTTTAGGCTAGTATTATTTACAACTTGTTTGTGAATGCTTCAGCATACTGTAGTATTAAGAATAGTAAACTCCTAAAATGAAATACAAAGTGTAGTTTTACTACAGTAAAGTGAATTGTAAAGTGGTGAATTTGTAGTATAATATACCCTATATTGTAAAAACACAGCACTGGGTCATTTGTTTATACTACACTTGTTGTGTTACCATAGCAACTATAGTATTACTGGATGTAAAATGCTTGGCAGTACATTTGGTCGTTTTAGAATGTTAAGTTCTAATTCTGTAGTTATTTTGGTGAAAGCAACTAAAAATAATATAAGAGTAATGTAACATATTACAATTCTGAGACAGTAATATTGTAAAGTAAGGGATTACTTTTAAATAACAGTAACAAGTAATCTGTAATGTATTACAGTTCGGAAGTAACTTGTTGTTGCAGATGAAATATAACACAGAAAACACGATTTAAATATGTACCAGATACAAACATCTTTACCGAAGCCTCTCTACTTGACGGTTGGTCTCGCGATTCCACCATATTTGTAGTTTATTTACACCTTTTCACCTGCATTTGTAGTTCTAATTGAATTCACGTCCAACGTGCAATGTACTTTAAACAATATCAGCGGTTAGAGTATGGACGCTTCTACACTTCTAATACACTTCTACACATTTCAAATACTATTTAGGACGGATAGTATGCGAATTGGGACGCAGCACATGTCTTCTTACACAAACACACCAGTTTCAGATCATCAACTCATTAGCAGAGACTGAATCTGAATTTGTCATCACAGACAAAGGAGACATCCAAAACATGCAGTGTTGGTGGTCCTCCAGGAACATGGTTGAGAAACACTACCCTAAGATACCCCACCACCACCACCAAGTGAAGTAATTTGCTAGATTCAAAATGACCTGTGCAATTCTAAGGTGCTTTCTGACCTCGACATGATAAATGATTCAGAGAAACCGATCCTCACCTGTACTCTTATCGCTCGTCGTGACATCACAGGGTTTCCTCTGATCCAAGCCACGCTCTTCATCAACCTTCTTCTCCTTCTTCGTGTCCCTCTCTCGATCCTTGTCTTTGGATTTGTCTTTGTCCTTGTGTTTTTTGGACTTCTTCTTAGACTTGCCGTGTAGAGAGGGTTGGGTGGTCTGGGTCAGAGAGCCATCCAAACTGCTGTGGGGTGGGGACATGGAGCTCAGTCTTTCCTCTTGCGTTGCGGAGCGAAGGGCAAATGACGGTGGCTGACTTAGTCTCTCTGCCACCGCTGCCTCCTGACCTTCACAGTCTCGGCCGTTGGAGTCGTTGCTGACATCTGAAAGGGGGTCGAAGGGTCGGGGGATCTCCAGTGGAGGGAACTGAGAGCTCGACGAGGTCTCAGTTGCTTGAGAACTAGAGGTGTCCTTTCCATTAGACGAGCTCAGCTTGCCATTGATGAGTCCTGTAGACTTGCTGACTAGATGTGATATTCTGGGTTTCTTATTGGCCAGGGGATCGATGAAGTCGGCAGCAGGTCGTTTCTGGGGGTTGTGGGGGTTCAACTGAAGTCAAATATTACACAGTTTTATATCAGTAAATGATCTTGGAGGAAGAAAAAGAGAAATGTAACATTTTGGTTGCATTTTGAGGGAAGATGGACCCTTATCACATTTCTGTGTTTCTCTGTAGCAGAAGTCGTCAGAGTTGGGTAAATTTATAGCGCAGTGAATGAGAGAGTACAACAGATCTTTTTTTTTACAATCCTATTTGCTGAAATATTAATAAAAAAAATAATAATAATAAATCCACAATGGTGTAAAAGACTTTCCTTAAAAAAGGAAGAAATTGTGTGAGACGGCAGCCCATACACACTGCATTTCAAACACCTCGCATAAGCGGTAATTTGTTTTTTGTAATTTGATGAAAAGATGATGTAATACAAACATAAATGCATATAAAAGTTAAAAAAATAATAAAAATATAAAAAATATTCAAGGATCTAGGATTGAAACGAGTCATAACAGTCTTGTGAAAAGGGTCCATTAAAAACAACATGTTATAATCAATCATGCATGTGTTAGTTTGTTCCTCCAAAATTGTTCCAAAAAGAGAAAAGCAGAAATTCATTAAAGCATTATGAGCAGGGATTCATTTTCGTGAGGGGTTGGATTTCCCCAAGACTTTCATTTTAGCTGCGACTACAGTTTAGCTGGCCTGATCCAACTCGCGCTAGGTTCAAGCGTCTGTCGAGATCGTCATGACAACAGCCTTTTACTGGTGTAACTCTACCACAAAACAAAAACTGCTTCATTCAGGACGTCATTCTGTGATGTGATTTTTTCTTACTGTAAGGATCTAATGATAATGCAGTGCTATTTCTGCTTATCAGGGAGTTCTAACGAAACTGCCTTGAAGTGAAGCGCATTTTTATTTATTACGTACATTTTCGCTTTAGAATTCCTCTATGTGAGTTAACACAGCCATAAGCGGAGTGCACATTTTACAAGATAACACATTATCATTTGCCAGTCATATGTCATTACTCTACTTATTTACTTGCATGTACTGCACCATGTACTGTAAAACAATCCACAACAGTAAAGCTTGCTAAAGACTTGACATTGCAAAGTGGAGTTAAACTATTTTAAGCCCTTTTAAAGTTGTAATTGCATGATGAAACTGTTCAACAGACTGGTCAAAAAGAATAGTAGTTTACCACGTTAAAATAAAGGGTTTGCTAAATAATTGCAAAATCCTGCATTTTTAGTAGTCTACGGTTCCTGCAGACACAATTTTACATATTACTTATGATATAAATAAACAATGCATATCTAATTTTTGGTCTTTTATGGAAAAAGCTATATTCCATATTTTAACGAGACTTTTATTTAATTTTAAGTTAGAATATTTTGTATAAATAAATGTATACAATATTGAATTAAATCACACTTAAATTAAACTAAATATATTTTAGTTAACTAAACAGAGTAGATTTTAGCCGACTAAAAACTAGACAAACTAAAATGATTCAGAAGACTAAAATATGACAAACTAAAATGGAATTTTAGTTAAAAACTAAGACTAAAACTAAATCAAAATTAACACTACCTCAAAGGAGTACCTGGAGATGTTGCTCAGTCCCCACACTGTTGATGTCACAGCCATCCCTACATGCAGTCATCTTCATATAAAGACCTTTATTTTTCCAATATTTGTAAATATGTTGCATACCTCAACATATTTTAAATTCAAATATAAACTTTATTTTAAATTTGCACCTCTGATCATCAAGTAAAGGTTGACATGGAGAGGATTGGGGCTATTGAAGAATATGCGGAGAACCGATCGGACTGGAGGGAACTTGTTGGTGCCGCTAAATATCAACTTCGATATATAAATGGCCCTGGGAGTAAGTAAGAGTATTACTTAAAAGTAAGCATGTTAAATTAGTGATTTGCATATTTTTCCCATTTATGAGATTTCTATATGTGGCATCAAGCAATCTAATTTAAAGTGCTCAAGGTTATAGCAGGTCCACTATGTACGCAAGAGAAGCCCTGATTGCCACCATCTGTGGTAATATGGGAACAACGCGGTTGTAAACTCAAGCCTTGACTGCAATTCCATCCATTCACACAGAGACCAACTTTATTTTACATTCTACCTCCAAGCCACAAGCATGGAAAGTTGCAAGAGCCTATGTCCCACACCATATGATTCACACCCAAATTAATTAATTTCTGAGGTAGCTTAAACTAAATCCAGAGCCTACTGGCACCGCTGCTTAAAAAAATAACAAACCTCTGTTTTTAATTTGAGTTTATCTGGCAAAGAAAAGCACATTGTTATTATGGTCATCTAAATCAGTGTTTCTCAACCACCTTCCTGGAGGACCACCATCTCTGCACATTCCACGTCTCCTTAACCAAACGCACCTGATTCAGATCAGCAGCCCATTAGCAGAGACTGAAAGACCTGTAATGGGTGTAACAGACAAAGGAGACATCCAAAACATGCAGTGCTAGTGGTCCTCCAGGAACATGGTTGAGAAACACTGATCTAAATGACCATAACAATAAAATAAAATAAAAATAAATTGCGTAATCAAAACAAGCACATCCTTTTACACTGCATACATTTGAACATGTTTGTAATAATGATCTTACCAACGTTGCATGGGGAAAGTCCTTAACTTGGGTAACAAAGTCCCAAAATGCCAACAATATCATGCAAAAGTGCTTCTTTAGCAGCATATATGGTGTGTATTTTTTATATTTACCTCCACATCTGTGTACAAATAATGTGCACCCCTGATTATGAAGAAATATGTGTGTTGACATATTTCCTTATCCCAAGCAGATTCATCATAACAGCACTACACCATCTTTGACTGGTTTAAATGGGGGTGAAAGGCTGACCTGAGAGGGCGAACTGCTGGCTGGCTCTTTGTGCGGGCTGACCGGGCTCTCCGCAGACACCGGGGCACTGCTCTGAGGCTTACACAGTTTTCTGTGGAGAAAGTCAGAAAGACAGACCATTTTCAATTTTAAAAGAGCCAAGGAACTGCTTTTGTTGAGATCAAAAGAACCTGACTAATACAGTAAGTGTCTGACTGTTCTGTACATTTCTGAGGACTGACAATTGATTTGAGTGCAAAACATCAGTGAAATTTCAAACATGTCAACTGTCAATAGCATATTTATGTATAAACAATGCTCACACAGAAGTCAAACTAGCTGCAGACGTCATTACCATGGACTGCTGGCTGAACGTCTCATCTGATGCATATGGCAAACAACATGGGAAACACTTTAGAAGTTTCTCAGTTCCCATCTGGTTGATCTGTACATGACTTCATGCATTATGGTTCATCAGGACACAAAAGCCACTTTTCCACTATCAGTCTGAATGGTTTCTTTGCCTAACCATTCCGGGCTAGTCAGCACGGATACGGTTTCATTTACTATGGTGCTAATGGAGCTCTTTGAAATTTAATACAAATGCGTTAACTGTTGCCTTGGTAAAGCAAGTGTAAGGTAAACAGCAATATGGACGATGGGCATATCTTTCCATCTTTGGGACTCCTTTTAAAAAAACAACCTGATATCAGCTTTGTCATCAAGCTTACATAGATATTCAACTGGAACCATTCAAGACTATTGTTATAACTAGGGCCAGACAGAATGTGCAAACATTTTTTGCTATTTCTGCTGAGAATTTTAGATTTAAGAGAATCGTAACTAAAAACTTTATAAATGAAAAAAAGAAAAATTAATTTGAACTTTTATTTAATGTTTACAATGCAAATCCAAATAGATCCACTTATTTGGTAAACAAAGCAAGTCTATCATATAATACATCTACTAAAAGACAGAAAATAATACTTTACAAAATGAACATTTTAATAATACTATTATTATATCATGACAATATTAGTGGAATTAATTAAACTGAATAAATATAAAATAACACACATTTACACAAGTTAATACATAAGCAAGTTTATCATAATATATCTACTAAAAGACAGAAAATATTACTTTACAAAACAAACATTTTAATAATACTATTATTATATCATGATAATATTAGTGAAATTAATTAAACTGAATAAATATAAAATAACACACATTTACACAAGTTAATACATAAGCAAGTTTATCATAATATATCTACTAAAAGACAGAAAATATTACTTTACAAACTTTACAAAACAAACATTTTAATAATACTATTATTATATCATGATAATATTAGTGGAATTAATTAAACTGAATAAATGTAAATGTACACACATTTACACAAGTAAATACATAAGCCCCTTTCACACAGTGAAACCAGTAAATATCCGGAAAATTACCGGAACGTCTTTACCGGTAAATTCAAAAATGTGCTGTTCACACAGGCAAGGACGTTCCGGAATTTTTCCAGAAAAGACCATTCACACATCCATTCCAAAATACCAGTAAATTCTGACATCATTAACCAGAAATGAGCTCTAAACGCCTGCGCTTGTATTTGTAAACACAGAAGGGGTCCGGCTTTCGTCGATGGTTTCACTTTTATTTAAAGCTTTATCATTCATGCAGCTGCTTTGTCCCAGAGATATCCAAAGGCAGAAGCGCGAACCGCAGCTAAATATTTACACATTTGACGACATTACAAATTTTGTGGATGGATAAGTGTTGTGAACAACTACGATGAAAACATATGGAGGAACACTTTCACATGTCGAGATGTACATAATATGTGTGTGTGCTGGCGCTCACAGGCTGCTTCATGTGTACACACGTCAATCAACTGAAGCAGAGCTTGAAGGTAAACAATCAGCAGTTTATCATAAGCATTTTATCGATAGTTTTTTTTTACACATTTGGCATTAAGGAGGAAAATAGAAACATTATCTGACTAACATCTAGCAGCTAAACGTGACTGGAAAAATATTCAAAGGCTTTAACTTTCATAAACAGTGCGGACATGAATGTAACTAAATGTTCTGATTGGCTGAAGTAGACGTCTCACGTCAGCGGGTTCTAATCGTGAACACGCTCTTTACGGCAATTTGCACACAGAGCATCATTCCAGCAAATTACCGGTAATGTTATAACCTCTCCAGAAAATTGCTGGAAGGAATTTATCTGTGTTTTCAAAAAAGGTCCGTTCACACATGATCCCTTTCCGTAAAATTACCGGCAATCTTGGGTCTATATGTCTGTATAGGTGAAAAGGGCTATAGACTTAATGATGGGCTAAAAATCTGCAGACTTCTGCATGTGCAGCTTCCGTATGGGCTTACTTATACTTAAAACAGTTAAAGCTGTAATTAGGGCAAACCCACTTAAGTTGTGGAAGCAAGCCTTTGTGTTTATAACTGACAAGTAATTGCCATTGATTAAAAAAAAAAAAAGAAAAAAAAAGAGAAAAGGGATTTTACACTAGCATGAGTTATTTCAGGCAATTCGAAAGAAAGATTTAGCAAAACTGCAATGAAATCATTTAACTGGCATATGCAGAAGTCAAATGGGTTTTCTTTAAAAATATGATTTGCGATTGTTTAAAAAACAAGACAAAAAAAGTCTCTTGGCCATGATGCAGTAGGTGCTACAAGAGATCTTTTTGACTTGCAATACTCGGTGTTCATCTGGGCAATTCTAAATCCACAGTACTTTAAGTGAAGTACATACTATAACCTCCCAGTAACATCTAATGTGTCGACGCTCCAAGTATAAAGGGGCTTTTTCTTGCCATTAATCCTTGGATAACATGCTTCCCAAAATAGGTGCAATTGCTTTGAGATGCTTGTAAATCTACCAATCTCAAAAAAAAAAAAATATATATATATAAGTTTCATTAGATGACATTGGTTAATGGAAACTAGGACTGTATGATACTGGGATAACATGCGATATTTTAGTTGAGTGTTGCGATAGCAATATTTTTTATGGTATAATTAACTTAAAATAAAAAAATGTAATGATCAAACGAAAACAAACAGGCAATAGCTATTTTTCTGAGCTAATTAAATATAAAACAAACAAACAAACAAACAAACAAACAAACTAAACAATTAGACTTTAAAACCCCACAAATGAAAACCTCTGTGGAAATTCTGATTCTTATTGGCTGCTGTCATTTTCCTCTCGTCTCCCAACATTAGTATTTAGATTCAGCTCTAGGTTCACCTAACATCACCTACTGAAGAGGTGGGGATGAAGATAGTAAAGGCTACATCTGATTGGTCAGATCTGGATAAACAACCTATGCATGGAGCACACAAAAGCTTAGCACATGAAATTTAATTTATTGCACTTCTCTGCGATATGGATACTGCATATACGATTGTTGTGATAACTTTGATATGTTGTGCAGCCCTAAATATGCAATACATATTGAAATTGTGAAAATGCAAGCAGCAATAATTTAAAGGTCCCGTGAAGTGCTTTGAAATGTGTATTTTTTTATTCAATGTTACACATAAACAACTGAAGTATGAAAGGCGGGCAGGACATGGTGAAGCCCCTACCCTTAAAAAAAAAAAAAAAAGTCAATGGTGTTTAGTTTCTCACAGCTCTGCCAGTGAGAGTGGCTGAGCTCAAGCGCATTAAATGGGAAGCATCTTGAAGGGGGCGGGGTATGTCAGATACTAGAGAGCTTTTGATTGGTCATGATTTGATAAGAAACTGAAGGTATGAGGTGCAGTGAAGAAAACAGTGATCCATTTAGGCGGAAGTGACAAACTACAAGCACTACATGTTTATATATCAGTTTCATATCTTCTAAACGCAAATTTTGTCACTGTTTTGGTGCGCACTAGCTTAGAGATATCCTAAAAACTAACAATACTGATTCTAATATCTAAAACATTTTATTTGAATTTCATGGGACCTTTAAGAGGTATAGGTTTTATTTATTTAGGTTTTGGACCTTTAAGAGGTGTTGTCTGTTGCCAACACCACACTGCTGTCAACCACTTTAGCAGATATAATTTTCCATAAATACATACACATGCAATATCAAATGCTGTGCACTTGATGAAGTTAATGGCATCAAAATTAGGTTCAAATTTCTGCTTGTGGTCAAGTGCATTTGACCGAGGGAGTTTGTGAACATGTCAACAGGGGGCAGTATGACATGGCCAGATGCCTCCCAAAAGCAGGCCCGGGCTCTGTCGAGGGTACACACATACAGGGGGCTATGCCTGAGAGTATGTGGGTGCGCATGAATCTCCATCGAACGGTGTGTGCCCAAGCACGGCTGGGCCTTGGACCTGCGCCACCCACACACATGGATCAGCATGTGCTGGAATAGTGTTGCATCACTAACCTCGCAACTGCACACAGCCAGGGCTCTTACGTGACAGCCTGGCGTCCGCAACCAGATGGGTTCGAGAGGGGGTGTGTGGATAGAGAAAAAAAAAAATAAAAAAAAAGAGGCCCGTCAGCTGATAAGCGTCACCACTGGGCTCAAAGTGCAATCGTGTTGAGTGCGTTCCACCTGGGTGTTGAGTTTGTTTCTGGCAAATATTTTCATTTTGTTTTCAATGGATAGCACAACACTATGTCCTCGCCAGTCTAGCACGCAGCGTGGCTTCGCTAAATTTAGCTTTCAGGGGCCAGTTTTCCACCTGAAGAGTTCATGAGAACCCAGACTTTCCATGTAGAGCCAAAAAGAAAGCTTGAAGACTGCTATAGGACGAATATATTGGGCAATAACTATTACTTATGTTGTGCTTGTTCTGTTATGCAAAACACTACTGCAGAGCAGAGAAAGAATACGCTAGTCATATATAATCTAATAATCAATCACTTCTCCATGGAAATGCGTACACTGTTATGTGCTGGTATCTACCATTGGTGCAACTAAAAAGCTGTAATCAATTAGTCATGCATAATTACATAAAACAGCAAAAATTTGTAATAAAATAGAGCTGGACGATTAATCGAAAAGTAATCGACATTCAGAACTTATAATCAATCTAATTTTCCCAGGTCAATTTTTTCAGTTACTTTTCCCACAGTGTGTGGAGTCACGTGACCCTGCTCTGTTACTTTGCACTACACTGACGATGACTGAAAGCTACGCCAGAGATGCCTTGAGATGGCATATTTTCCATTACATTAAAATTATTGTTTACATTCAAATATGTTTACAGAAGACGCAAAAAATGCAGTTTAAAATATTATACAGTATATACACGAGTTATTCTATTTAGAAGAGATAGTGCTTATTTTCTACCTCTAATATGAAAAACACAAATAATTTAGTTATTTAATTTCACTTTTTTATAAGTCACTGTTTGTTTAGAGCAATCTGTGTTTTAATTCCAGTTGTTCAACGCTGATGTTCAATACATAATCATAGATAGTAGATGGTGTGCGTTTCCTTCAATTATTTTAGAATCAAGTTATGCACCCTTTATTCAGAAATCTCTCACTTGTAATGTGAGCATAATGACTGTACAAAACTTGTCAGTGAACTATGAGGCCAAAAATAAAAAATTAACAAATTAAATTAATCGTTCATTATTCATAATAGAGTTAAAATGCTCAATTAATCGATATTTTGATTATAGGCCAAATCGCCCAGCCCATATATAAAAGTATTTTATTGTAAGAGACAAAACGGTCCAAATATTTATGGCGACATTTACATTTAGCAGACACTTTTGTCCAAAGCAACTTAAACTTGAGGCATTCAGCGATTCAACAAGAAGAGGCAGTACACACAAGCAGCGCTAATTATTTTTATTTTATAGCGGAAGAAGTGTTTCTACAGGTGGTTTGTCAAGGTGATCCGGCTAAAGCAAGCACGCACACATGCACACACACAAGCAAATAAATGAAAAGAGTGGGGGAAAAAAAAGAAAAAAAAGGGAAGCACTTAAAATAATCAACTAAAATGCACCAGTTGAAGGATCATGAAAAATGTATTAAAATAGTAGGAAGTAGGGTTGGCCGATGTTAACCAATTTGGCATCGTACGATGTCTAATGTGAAACATCGCGATGAACGATGGCATTGTCATCGTAGGCGGAGGTGAATCAATTATTTATGAATAGTTAACTTATTCATAACAAATTAATTATTTGTAGCCTAACGTTTCAACTACCTGACCTGAATGGTCTTTGTTTTACTCATAACCAAATCATAACTAAAAAAAGATAAGTTATACACAAATTAACACCTGTCAATTACTTTTTTCGTGGGACTCTGGCATGAAAAGGCAGAGTGTTCAGTGTCGTTATAATGGTGTCGACAAACTTGGTTGGTAAAAAAAAGGTGCACAACCAACAGGAACCAACTAACAGTATCTGAGGTTTTCGCTAAAAATACACACGTGAAAGCGGGTGTTTGATTGAAGATTGAAGCAGTGTACTGACGCTGACACGTTACCTGATAGATTCAAAAGACCGAAGAGTCGTTAGATAGAGACAAGATGAATTAAATATCACCTTTAACATATATAGTGATCCAGCGGTACAACCTTGATAAACTGTCCGACGTGCACTGCTCTCTGGGTTTTGTGCTCAAAGCACCCGCTGATTGCCTGGAGCTCAGATGTGCGCATATGCTGCAGTGCATGCCAGAGTGTGTGTGTGGTCACGTGATGTGTGATTTCAGCGGTGTAGTGTGGATGGAGATCTTTTCAGAAATGCTAAGTGAAACGCGTCCAGTGGACGTGGATCGTTTTTGTTTGAAAATGCCAATTTTAAAACTAAGATGTATTAGTGTAAACGGGGCCTAAGTGTGTGTTTTTTGCGAGCAGGTTGCTGCTGCGACGGGGGTGTGGTGGAGGATCACGATGCCGGCTCAGCATTGTGATGTCTATCGGCCATCGGTATATCTATAAACCCAACCCTAGTAGGCAGTAAAAAACTAAACAAAAAAGCAAATCTAGCTAAAAATAAATGTCACTTAATTACACTCAAACCCTCAAAATTAAGTGTAAAACAAAACGATTAGTTAGAATGGGCAAAAAGTATAAATGGTTCAAAAGTTAAAAAAAAAAAAGTCATAGTTTTTTTAAATAAAATCTGTTAATAATTTTAATTTAACAATTACTTTCATACAAAAAGAAAAAGAAAACTCAGCCTAAAACTAAAACGTATAACAATAATAATCCTTTATAATAATGTGATTCATTCACTATGAATACATATGAAAGTCTATAAAGCTTACCGTACAAGAATTCTCTTCAGAATCTGCTGGTCCACCTCAGTGTAACCAGGCCAGTCCTTCTGAACTTCCTTAAACAAACAGTCCTTCAATGTGAAGGTGTTGTCCTTACTATTCAAGTTAGCCACCTACACCAGACCAGGAAAAAAAACAACATCAAAAATTAAACAAGAGGCTTAAGTCTTTGGCTCTAAAAATAAGAGTTCAAGTGCTGGACTTCAACACCAGCGCAGAAAAACAAACAGCACGATGACAAATTCGGTGTGTAGTAAATGCTCCGGCTTCACGCACAGCTGAGTCTGTTTGTCCATGTAATGACAAATGTGTCTAGGTTGAGCCATTATGTCCAAGTGGAGTTCAGAAACATGATTTGGAACGGCTCAAATGCAATAAATTAATCATAAAGCAAAACTCTGAGCTTAGCCAATGCAAGTAAGAGCCTGTGTCAGAGCAGCACACTAGCAGCATGCAATCCACCTTTTATCTACACCCCATGATGCTTTCCGTGAATTATGAGAGTGACTTCCTTTAAACTGTAGACAATCAGCTAAAGGTTTACAAAAATAAATGGTAATTAATGTAATTTTGCTTAAAGTTCACTCATGGAATTTTAAAATGCAACTTGCAGAAACCTTGTGTAGGGAACTCTATAAAATACCACATGTAAAATACCTGCTCATTAACTCCAAGTCAGAAAACATTGTCATTTTGTCAAAATATGCAGTTAATATTAGAATTATTTTGAAATGCTTTTGATACGGTTTGTCTGAGGGTGCTTTCACACCTGTGGATTGACTCTTTTGTTCTGAAACAGGGATTCAAATTGTTACAATGTTTATTTTTGTTCTTGGTGCGGTTCGCTTTCACACAGCAAAGTTTCAAAACAGACCAAAATATCTAAAACAAGTCAAGTACGAGTAAACTCTCCTCACATTGGTCAGAGTTTCAGGGTTTAGGGTCCCGCTCAACTGTCATGCGTCATTTTAATTTATGGCAATGAGCAATAAGACACTGTACTTTAATTTTGTATGGTGACACCCACAGACAGTCACCAAATATAAATCAGAGGCAAGTCTTTCTCCTACATAGCTAAAATTATGCATTATAGGCTTTACATTATAGGGAGAAATAACAGATAAACCAAGACTGCACTTAAGTCAATTTTCCTAATGGATAAACGGCTCTCGTTAGTAGCTTAGCATGCTTTCACTTTCGTATTTTACATAAAACACACATTTACAGGAAGGAATGATGACATCCTGTCCGACTCATAATTCTCTCTTCATATAGCCGTATATGCCTATTACATATTCATAATACACCATGATATAGCCTGGCTTGGATTGTTTTGCTTTCTCACTACAATCGATCCGCTCCAGAGCTCGTTTCAATCGAGCCGAGACCACCTTATTCAGGAGATCTGGACCAATTGTTTTGAAGTGGATCTGTTTCACATATGCCAAACGAATTGTGCTAACTGGGGAAACGCACCAGGTTCCAAAAACAAAAATCTAGGTTTTTCAGGAATTTACATTCAAAGCTTCTACTTTGACCACAATAGTAGTTCTAGGTAGAAAGACATAATCAGAACTATTTTGTGGTTTATAATTTTGATAATATTAGAAGGAAATACACATTTTGTAAAAGTCAAGGAATTATATGTTTTATTTTAACAAAGTTATTAAATTGCAAAAATTAAAAACTCAAACCTGTCATAATGACAGTCGAGTTCGTTGAGATGAGTTCCAGTGTTAAATTAATTTCAGAGGACTACGCACAACCCTAAAAACTAAAAACCCTAAAAAAAAAAAAAGTCTTAAACTGAAGCAATGCAGATATGGTTGTATTGCTGATGTTATGTTAAAATAACAAGAATAAATGTTATTTTCGATAACTAAACACAAAGCCAAACATACTTCTACCTCTGTTATCACTATGTTGCAGTGCAACACTATTAGGTTGTTTAAGCTCTTCTAAAATGCAAGCTCCCTAAACCAGAACTGCAACCCATAATTTAGGAAAAAATAAATCAAGTAGAAAAGATGGTGTATATGGTAGTGAACCTGTTGCAGGAGGCTGTCCAGTGTCTCCTTGTCCTGAAAAGACAGGCCTTCTTTCGTGAGCCGCACCAGGAGTTCAGGTTTGCGGTAGGGTTTTAGGGCCAGCAGGTGCACCAGGCGTTCCCTCAGCGGTCGCGGCGGGCTCTTCTTCTGAGCGCTGCTGGAGATGATCACTGGCCGGGACGTCCGCCGTGACGGGGCCACATCAGACACGCCAGTTATAGGCTTGCGGATTTGTACCCGTTTACCTGAAAAAGAGGAGTAAAAGGTAACTGTGTTTATAAAATTCATTATATGAAAAAAAATTGTATTTCCTCTTAAGGCCCAAGGTGTTTATGCATTTTTTATTTCTTTTTGCTATTTGGGCTTATTGGAACCTAATTAGAATAAAAATCTAAGTATCATCTTTTGATATGATGTACTTTTAGAGAAAAATGACGTCCATATATGTAGACTCGTGGTCTAAATTTACATAAAACACTTTTTCCTGAATGTTTTTTAATGCATATTTAACATAGAATTTTTTTTTGAACTTGCTTTGACTATCAGAGTAAAAACAACATTTTTTCCCATTTTGGATAGTTAAAAATAGGGTTTGGGACATTTCTTATGCTGCAAAACAGTTGCAGGATGACATTATGTCTGTAACAAAATATAAAACATTCAAAGTATTTTAAATAGCCACTTAAATGTGCCGTCCATGTGTGGACACTCAAGAACTAGAAGGATATTTTAAAAAATATATTGCATTTGTACATTTTGTAATAAAAATTGTATTTAATTTTAAGCATAATATTTTTATTCACACATTTAAAGAGAAAAAACTACTGGGGTCACAATTGTTTTATAATTAGTACTGGTTAATTAGAATATACATTATTTTTAGAATGTTTAAATAAATATAAAATTCTAATAAAAATAAAATTACAATCTTTAGGTACATTTATATGCAATTAGGAGGGGAAAAATGCACATGTGCCACATCTGTTTTGATTTTAAGCCATATATATTGAATTAAATATTACCATTTTATTTACTAATAAATAGTCATAGAAATATTTGGCCACTTCAGATACACATTCATGTATTCACGTGTACATACACACTTATGTATTTGAATTCAAATATTTACAATCCATTCAAATTTGAAAGAAAAATACAATATTTCGGCCACAATCTGAAAACTATTTGGAAAATATAAATAAGCATTTACATATAAAATACATTTATGGATGTATAATAATAAGAATAACAACAATAATATAGAACCTTTTTTAAATAAACAGTAGTTTTTTCATTTAAAAACAGAAATTCTTTAAAATTTCATTTAAAATATTTTTATTTAGATTTTAGCGTAAATAAAAACAGTATTTTCTCTCTTTGGACCAGTGATCAGCGGATTCATCTTCCATAAATATTACTGTCTGACGATGATTGTGTGTGTGGTACAAGTGCACAAATATTTTGATCAGGGAGCAACAGAATAGGCATCTTTATAAATTATGCAGGACGCTGCAGCTCTAGACATGTGGATCCAAACTGGCTCTAATCGGCCCTTCCACCTGTCTGCTCGCACCGCGTGTAAACAGATCAGATTTTGACCAGCTGATAGCTAAAACCAGTAATGAGGATGCATCAAACCTACCCACATATCTTCCTCCAGGTTTGATGACGATAGCTCCGCGGCTGCGGGTCTCCTCCTCAACCTGAGCCATGCTTTGCCTGGCTTTTTGGTACGAGTCGTCAGTGGCACACACAGTGATTTTGTCCTGGATTCCTCCCAGACAGTCCAACTGAATGCTCCCTTCACTGCACAGACAAAAAGCAGGTCAGACGCCGCAAATGCCACTGAACAACTATCCTTTTTCAAAATGTGCTGCAATGGATCATTTATGGACCAGGTGGTCGGATGGGTGTCCTTTGGGGGAACCCTGTTCCTGGAGGCACACATTTTGAGTCTCTCATTTAATCTGAGCCATCCAACTTTAAGAGTCAGCGGTGTCTACTAATGAAGTTTGTTTAATTAAGAAAAGTTTGACTGATTCAGCTCCAGGGAATACTGTTGTGAAGCTCTACGTACACTTTGATTTGTGTATACATAAGAATTTGAATAGAGCGAGAATGATTATGTGCATACTGTAAACATAAAAGACATTTTTTGTAGCACGTGTAGTTTGAATTGCTTTAGCTGATACTTAGGACAACAACACGGAACCAAGACATTGTATCAATTGAAGAAGAAAAAAAAAAAAAAGAAACTAAAGCAGACAATACAAGAACAACAACAAACTACTGAAGATGACAAAAAAGATGCCATGTAGAAGTTTACATTGACAAGTGTGTGGGGATTTAATAACAATATCGGCAACTACTTCAAATGAGTCTGTAAATATTTTATTGTTCGTAACAAGTATACAGGTAAGAAGTGCAGAAACTGGACCAGAATGAATCATTCTGGCTTCAAATTGAGTTTATTTTAAAATTGGCAGTGCAATTAAGTTTTGTTAAAAAAAAAAAAAAAAAAAAAAAAGTGAAAAATGAACATGAATGAAGAAAACATTGAGTATTAGGGGTGTAACGATATTCAAACTGATCCAGAAAGAAAGAAAAACACCACAACAACACGCAACATGGCTCCAAAGTACAAACCACAATACTCTCGTAGCGTACCAAGGATGAGGTTTGAGCTTTTTAGTTTACTCATTTTGGTTTACCCAGATCAACAGACGGCACTAAAAAGAAACATGTAAAGCCAGTGTACAAAGTTGATAAAAGTTAATTGGTTCAAAGTGACTATACGGTTTCTTAAAATTTGCTGGTGGTATACAACAAGGTCTGCTCCTACAACAAACAGAGTTGAACAAAAACGTGGCTCAAATACTGTGAACCCAACTGAAGTATGGTTACACCCATATTAGGTACACTTAAAGGCCAATCACTAGTGGACGATGCTAAATACAAGTGTAAACGGGGTTTAAAAATTGAGCTTGTTCAATTCCAACCATGTCCTAAGGTAAGACTGGGTTGTACAAGTTTAGTTTGTACAGTATTTAAATATTTTTAAATGACATGGAATAAGGCACAACAGTTTATATGGATATATAATATGGTTACATCTGAGTAAAGTGCATAACCAAACTGGTCCTAAACATGAGCCCTGATGTATACTAATGTTTACTAGTGTTTCAAAACCGTTCAACAAAGCCGTCCTAAATCAATTAAACAGCTATTCTTGTCTTTGGACAATTAAAAAAAATCTTTTTAGCTCCACTTCACATGTTGACTAGTGTATGAAACTCAGTCAATTTAGTTTGACAAATTTTACAATCATGTGACTTTAACCTTTTTTTGCACAACATATTATAGTGAGTGAGTGAGCGAGCATTTTATTTGACAACTTTGTGCACGATGTAAAAAAAATAAATAGTCACAATTCACCCAAAAGAACCTATTTTTTGGGACCTATCGCTCAGCCAAAACAGCAGCACAAAGGGAAGAAATGAGTGCGTTGAGGATCTGTCCAATGCATTATTGAGCCTTTTCTAATTTAAACATTTCAGCCTATTTTGTGTGTGAAGAGCAGGTAATAACCAGTAATACTCCAGTGTTGCGAATGCGATCTGCTGATCGATCAGACACAGCGCAACATGATTTAGAAACAGCAATGAACTCCTTGCTGCAGGTCAAAATAAACCCATTTAATGCAAAACTAAATGCATTTCTCCACTGATTTATTATATTAACAGAAACAAAAGGTCTTGGAGAAAGTTTTTCGTGTTGTGATGAACGTGACGCGTTTGAACTGTGAATGAATGGAGAATGATTGACAGGCGCAGCAGAGGGAAGCACTGAACTGAACATGAATTTAACCACTTGAATCTTCATCTGTGCTTCACAATAAACTATAGAATGGCTTCAAAACATTTGGGATATAGTAGGCTTACAGTACATGACAACTTTCTAGTGCCTTATAATAGGCTACCTTCATGGCATTTGTTGGCTTATAAATTAAGCAGAACATAGTGCACACGGAAGATTTGGATAGGTACCAGCTGGCCAATACCCGATCCAGCAAATATTTGCGGTATCGAACCGATATCAAGTATCGGGATTGGTACATCTTTAGATAAGACACTTGTGATTGCATCATTAAAAACGTTTTAATAACAGGTGGACATAGGCATGAGTGTGCAATGCATTCGATGAGGTTCCTCATCCGCCCTGAAAACCTGCCAAATGCCTGCTAAACTGCTTGCTTTACTGGAACTCAAAACAATTGATCATAGTTATTAAGGCATATAGTGTTTTCCCACAATGACTTGGCAAAACCAAGTATTTACAACCCAGACAGTTTTGAAATGTTTTTCGGAACTAGTTGAAAGGAAGTCCTGTATAATTAGGCTGCGCTTGTCAACCAGAGACATTTCTTGGGGATAAATAACTGTAAATTTTATTGCAGAGAAAGCTGAATAATGCTGCTTTCAACAGACAATTAAAAGTCTGGCACCAATTGTCTTGAAATGTTTTGTTGAAGCTGGTGAAGGTGTTGTGAACGCAGATATTCGCGGTAGATCTTGGGAGAAGGTTAGCAAGGTTGACTAGATTAAGACTAGTTTTTGATGACGCTATTCACGCTGTAAAAAAATATCTGTTAATTACCAGTTTCTGTTAACCATTTATTTCCAATTGTGAATTGCGTTATGGGACCTTTATCTCTGCTCTGACTTTTGATGATGAAAATTCAACTCTACAGTTTAACGAAGCGACTTTTATTGATATTTTAGTAGTTTGAAATGACATATGAAATCTGTAAAACAACAGAAAATGAACATGAACATGACAATGAGTTCACAGTACTCAAATGGCCTCCACAGTCACCAGATCTCAATCCAATAGAGCACCTTTGGGATGTGGTGGAACGGGATATTCATCATAAATGTGCAGCTGACAAATCTGCAGCAACTGTGTGATGCTATCGTGTCAATATGGACCAAAATCTCTGAGGAATATTTCCATTATCTTGTTGAATCTATGCCACGAAGGATTAAGGCAGTTTTGAAGGCAAAAGGGGGTCAAAACCGGTACTAGTAAGGCAGGGGTGCTCAATCCTGTTCCTGGAGATCTACCTTCCTGCACATTTTTGTTGCAACCCATATCAAACACACCTGCCTGTAATTATCAAGTGCTGTTCAGGTCCTAATTAATTGGTTCAGGTGTGTTTGATCAGGGTTGGAGCTGAACTATGCAGGAAGGTAGATCTCCAGGAACAGGATTGAGCACCCTTGTAGTAAGGTGTACCTAATAAAGTGGCCAGTGAGTATATCGCACAGCAGTTTTACTGTATAATTGTGACACTTCATTTTTTTTTTTTAAGTTTGATGACCCTAAAATTATTGATGGGGTACTATTAACTTTATATAAACAGTAAATTAATATATATAATGTTTATTATACATTTAATATAATGCCAATTTGTCTTGTATTTTTGATCAAATAAAGTCTTGACCATAAAATATAATTTTTTAATGGTTGTGTACATTCATTTTTTGTAAATATATAAACAAATGTATGAAGTGTATATATATATATATATATATATATATATATATATATATATATATATATATATATATATATATATATATATATATATATATATATATATATATATATATATATATATACACACACACACACACACACACACGCACACACGCACACACATTTATAGTATATTATAGTTAATTATTAATTCATAATGTATATTATCATTAAGTTACTAATGTATATTATATTATAGTTTTATTAATTTATAAGACTAAGCTCAACCTTTTTACAGTACTCAAAATGGGAGTTTATACACTAATATTTAAAGAGAGATTCAAATCATTATCATACAATTCTCTTCAATGTGGCACCTGACAGCAGGCAGCCCCATTGACGCCAGTCCCTGAAATAAAGTGAACCTTCATTGGACCAAAGCCTCAGCACAATGACAAATGAGCTAATTATGTGGCACAGCCGAATGAAAAGTTGGACTAATTACATGAGAAAGCCAATGAAACATTAACACAGATCGACAACAAAAGGCCAATTCAAGAGAAGGAGAGCGGTAATTGTGGAACATTTTTCAGCTCAGATTTAAGAAATGATGGCTTTGATGATGTCACAGTGCTTGAATATAGATTGAGGCATGAGATAAAATGCTGCAATACTGTTTTCATTTGAGCTCACAAGAAACCGCAATGGCTGAACTTCTGCTGACCCTTGAAGAAACTGCAGGTGTATAGAGTGAAAAAACTATATAATATTTATCACCATATTTCCCCAGTTGACTGAGGAGAGTTGCAAACATTTTCAAGTTTTCGAAAATGATATGCTGAAATAAGCAAATTATAAGGCAGTTTCATTGTGCATGTTTGCATACATTTCTAGCAACATTGGATGATATGGATTGAAATTACTTCACGTTTGTCAACAGTGAATTTACTTTTACGGAGAAATTTGTGGGATCTCTTTTTAGCACTTCATAACTAAAAGAAATTGTGGAATAAAATGTATCAGAGACCATTCACATATTGATTCTAAAAACCCATAGAAATCACAAGGCATGTTGCTTCCTTCACCAATTTCAATACGATTTTGAGCTCGCGTTTCCGTGGTGTTTGTCACTGCACAGCAATCATCAGCCGCATTCTCTGAAAAGTCATCACTGACAAACCCTTGCTGCAGCTCCGATACTAGTTTTATCCATGAAGAAAACTAAAAAGTGCTGCAGTGTTTGGGCTCTACGCGTTTGTCTGAGGCAAGGTTATTTCAGCAAATTAAAAAACTATTGGTAAAAATACAAAAAAAAAAAAAGGCTCTAAAATAAAATTAGCAAAAAAAAAAAAAAAAAAAAAAAAAAAGCCTTTTAGAACCTATAAACCCTCATTCTGTGGTGGAAAATCTGACTTGTTGAGTGGTCGTTTATATATGTACCTGTATGTGCGCTTTTATAGCCAAATAGCAAAACTTTATATAAACAAAACATGCGTTGCATTTTTTTTGTTCCCATTTGGCCAAAAAGGTAAACTAGACATGTTTAATTGCATATTAAATATATTACTATATATGAAGTACTTTGTCTGAATTCTTGATAACTTTTACTTTACGAGATTTGCACAGGAGTAATGAAAGCGGTGCAAACACTAAACTTTGCTTTAGTCGACACTGGATGTCTTCTCCTAAACTTAAATATACTAAATATTAAAAAAAAATAAAAATGTTCACAAAACAAAAGCTCAAGGTAACAAAACCATAATTAAAACAAAATAAAACGTAACTGAAATGAATAGCAACTTCAAAATTTGTATCGAAATAAAAAACTACTTAAAGGGTGTTTTCACACCTGCCTTAGTTCGGTTGAATCGCACTAGTTCGTTTTCCCTCTTGGTGCAGTTCGTTTGGGCAGGTGTGAATGTAGTACGAAAAGTGTACCAAAAAAGTGTACAGAGACCTCCTTGATGTGGTGGTCTCGATATGCTTTCAAATGACCCTGGAGAGGTTCATTTGTGGTGAGAACATGATCTGAACTAGAACAGGCGAAACCGCAAAAAGTACTGCGCCTTTTTGGACTAATCCAGCTGCCGTAGTCCGATGTGCTGTCCCATCTTATGGGGTGTGGAGGAAAAATATTAGCTGACAGCGCTTTACCAACAATTTTAAACAGAGAGAGAGGGAACAACATTACCTGATTGATTGTTGGTAATATTTCTGGAAGATGACCATGTCGAAGTTTAGTTAAATTAATTCACGCCTCCTCCTGAAGTGACTTGCGATGCGCCTTTGCCATTTGCAATGCATTAAAACATTGTTTTTCAGCCGCGCTTCATTCTCAAACTGTATAATTTGTCTAAAGTGATGTATACAAACTATATAGTATACTATGACCAGGGATACAATCAGCCAGCGCAGTCGTCCCTCCATAGTAAAAAGCTACATTTTGTGTTTGCCGGTTTGTTTACTTGCAGGAGTTCCATTGGCATTTTCCCGCACGTTAATTCTGACCAATCGAAAAGCAGTTTAGGAAATATGTTCAATAACATCTGGCCAATGACTGATGTGGATTGTCACATGATTGCATTTTGTTTTTTTTCAGCTGGTGGAGATCAAAGCAATCAGTGCGGTGTGAAAAGGACCCAAAAATGGGTCCAAAGTTGCAATGTTTAGTAAGTAGTCCCACACGGAATCTGCGTGCGCAGAAATCCACGGATTTCCGAAGATTTTGTCAATCATTAATTCTATTTATTTACACGTGTAAATGTGTAAATTTATGTTTATTCCATTTTAAAATTTATTTCAGTAATATTATTGACAAATATGAAAGTGTCCATATGATTTATTTACAATAAAGTTTGCAAAGTAATATTTTCTGTTCTTTAGTAGATATATTATATGAAAGACTTTAGTTTACCAAATAGTTGGATCTAATTGGATTTCCATTGTAAACCTCAAACAAAAGTTAAAAAGGTATTGTTTTTGTATTTCATATTTTAAGTTTCTAGTTTCAGTCATTTATCATAAATTGAAATCCTTCCACATTTTTTGCAGAAATCGCAAAAAAATGTCCAAAGATTCTGTCTGGCCCTACTGATAACTAATCTACTGTAGATGCTTCTGGAAAAAAAGCAAGTGTTTTGCAATGTGCTGCTCTCCAATTATTTAAAAAGACAAAATTGAGGGCACAAAAGACAATGTGAACAGCGCCTTATATAATCAGACAAGTTATAAATAAATAAACCCCTCAGTAAAAACAGATATGAATAAAACTGCAGTTGTATGTAGAGCTGCTAAAGTGGAACACTATTTAAAATGCAATAAACAATTTAAGTATTTTGTATTGAATATTTTGTTAGTTTGCTTATCATTACAGTGAAAAACACTTGATTAAAAGCCAAAAAGCTGCAAAATCTCAGACAGGAGCATGAAAAGCAGTGTTTCTGCCTGCAGATATATCAAGAATGGATTTGCATTCTTCCTCATTTGGTTGGAGAACTGGCCAAACTGAACTGATTCTCTGTGTTCTGGTGTTGCTCCAGAGATGAACAGTGGAAGGAACAGATGGCGCTCGTAATGATGCCACGAATGCAAGCGCAACCAGTTTTTAACATCAGACAAACACAAATCAACTGTTTTCATGGCAACATTTCCTTATAAACACAAACGCTCCTGCCCGTCAGAAATCACTGTACTACAACGAAAGAGGAGTTTGATTTTGTTCTTACCTTGTAATGTACTGCTGAATGCAGTCGAAGCTGCCCTGGGGATTGTCTTTGCCCACATTGGACAGGTAGAAGGTAAACGTTCGCAGCTCATTTGGATTCTCCGACTGCGGTATCGAGATTTTCTGTTGACACAGAAGAGAAGAGCAGCCAACATAAGCACTGAGAGGGAGACGAAAGGCATGCTAAAAGCAGATGGCTACAGCAGGAGAGATCACACAGATTTACTTGTTCTTTTAGGTAGAATGAAAGATTCATCAATGTATTATTTTCACAGAAATAATATAATAAACGATTTCTAAAAATAATCAAAATATCCAATTAAATGCTAAACCAAATATAATTATAAGAATAACAAAATGACTTAAAGAGCCCCTATTATGCATTATAAAAGGTCATATTTTGATTTTGGGGGTCTCTAACAAAGATCTGATATGCATGCAAGGTCAAAAAACACTTTCATTGTCTTATAATATGCATTTATGTTTACCTAACAAGGTTTCCGCTACATTCATTCATCCGGGGCGGGCCGCCACGCCAAAATTCATTCCGCCACGGCTACATTACAGCTTCTTTAAAACATTTAGTCGTGTTTTTTATAGCGGATTATAATCGCACTAAAACATATTAGAGGTAAACCGCGCAAACTTTTCTGTAACCGTAGTAGTGCTGTGCGCTATTTGTTCAAGGTGACATGCTGACTGACTCTCTGACAGACTGACTGACAGGTGCGTGAGTCTAGCAAACAGCGCGTAGCTTTCAGTTAAGATGAACACAGTTTCCATAAGTATACTTTATTGATAAAGGCCATTGGCTTTGCATACAATGACTTTATCTTGCTGGAGTTTAATGCCGTTTCACTTTACTTCAGGACGTGTCGGAAAACGCACAAAAACGCACTAAATCTCGCTTCAGCAGCGCTTACTGGAGAGCCCACGAGAAGATCTGCACTTGAACGTGTAAATTTGAGTGCGTGCAAGAAGTTCTGCGCTCGAACAGAGGAAATCGGCGCGCAAGCAAAGAGATTCGCATGCTCGTATTACATGAATGCTATCTCGACTTGATACTGCGTGTAATATTTGTCTTTGAAATAGTTGGCAGATCTGTGTAAAAAAAAAAGTCCTGCCGCCACTGCTGAAAAAAATCCTAGAGGAAACACTGCCTAATTATCCCAACGACTCCCATTTGATTAGTTTAGCGATTCATTTGTTCCCAAACCTCTCATTAGTGCGATGCTAATCGGTCTGATGACCCAGTCTGTTGTGATTGGTCGACTGCGTTCAGCGTGAGACAGAGAGAAATGGCGACCATGGCGTATCAATAATTTTAAAGTACTCGGAGTGCGGAGTATGTGTGAGCATACCTGCCAACACTCCCGTTTTTCCCAGGAGTCTCCCGTATTTCAGACCCATCTCCCACCTGTTTTTTTATTTCTCCTGGAAAACTCCTGCAATTTCAGATCCTGCCTTTAACAAACGGCTGACGAATTCCCCGTTGTAAGCGTGTAGATTGCTGAAGCACTTGTCAGAAAAATGACGAGAACACAGCACAAGGCTAGGGCTATAATGTTGAGGTATTTTTGCAAAAATAAACTTCAACCATTGACTCTTCACAGCCTCATCTTTGGGTAGGGAAAATGACACTAACTTTCCCTCACACTTCAGAGCACAGCGTCTTCGCGACACGATTCAACAGGGATCTGCTACAGTGTTTGTCTTCCTTTTTTTTTTCTACAGTGTTTGTGGGCGGGCCGGGGGTTTCAATTTTCCCAGGTCTGCGCACACAACAATTGGGCGGGGTTTGAGTTCTGTATCGACGTCACACCGGCACGGCTAAAGACTCGTTACCTCAGCGCTCAGAGGAATCAATAGTTTTAAACACGGCACAGCACACTTTCAGATTTAAAGCCTTAGCTGGATATTTCACTTCACCTAATGCTGTGTTACACACTACATGGAAGGTCATTCTTTAATAAAAGAATTGATGTGTAATAAAAACAAATATAATTTGGAACAACCAAAAAATACAAAAAGAGAAAAAAAAATTAAACAAAACAAGATGAATAAAAAAAATATTTATTTTCACACAAATCTAAAAATCTGATACAAATAATCTAAAAAAAAAAAAAAAAACAAAAAAAAAAAACACTTTAATAAACAAGAAAAATTTCAACAAATATTCAAAATAAAACAGGGTTTCTAAATAAATCTTTAAAATATAAATATGAGTGACTGTGTAAATGAAAATATGAATTCTAACATAGAAAAATAAAATACAGATAATTAACAAATGAAATTATAAATTAATCAAAATATAAAGTATAAATAATTTAATGTACTTAAACAAACTTAAAAACCAATAAATAAATTCTAAATATAAATGAATATCCTAATTTAAAATTAAAACAAAACGAGTTAATAAAAAAAATTAAAAAATAATTAAATAAATAATAATAATAATTCCTATTGGTCATAGGTACTTTATGTATTATGACATACAACAAATCACCAACTAATTGCAGATGTTCTGGAATTTCACTCCAGTCAAACAGTGAGTTTTTCTACACTGAGCAAACTGCAAATGTACAATGATTTTGTCAAGTTACACCTGACCTGCTTTCACACAATTGAAGGTTTGTGGTTCTCAGAGCCCTTCTATAATCTGCTTAAAGCACAAGCGCAGCGTCCGGCCTGCAGCTCCAGATCAGTTCTTCAACAATGCAGATATTCGATTCGACGGGTCAATTCACAGGGCTTTACTAAGGCGATGAGCAGCTCTGTCTGCACTCTTTAATAAAGAGGCGATATGGACTTAAATATTGAAAATATTGTGATGTAATTTTATTAATTATTGCAACACCACTCTATAAAAAATAGAATGATTTCTTTGTGATACTAAAGCATGTCTGACAGCAAAATTGAGTTTACTTGACTGGTGTTATGGAGTGAATAAAGAGAGAAAAGTTTGTTTTTGTAAACTGGCTCAAACCTGCTAAACTAAAAATAGCATATACACTAAAAAAAAATATTCAAAGATGATTCCTTGGATTTTCTTTTTTTTTAAGTGGTTGTAAACAATTTATATGGGCTGAATTTAAAACAAACAAATTAACACAAAGTATTTGCAACAATTTTGCTGAGATCATTTTACAGTGTAATAACTTATTGCACTTATTACACCAATTGTAAGCGTAATTGTTATTACTAGGGCTGCACAATAGATCGTTTCAGCATTGATATCGCAATGTGCGCATCCGCAATAGTCACTTTGCAAAGATGTGCAATATCCATTCTGAATTATAGTTGACCAGGAGCTACGAAATTGTATTTAATCACTGTATTTATAGAAAATTATATGATTTATGCAAAAAAAAAAAAACAAAAAAAAAAAAAATTATATATATATATATATATATATATATATATATATATATATATATATATATATATATATATATATATATATATATATATATATATATATTCTTGGTTTCTAGTCCAAGTATCTACATTTCAAGTTGAAAAACAAGATTATTTCACTTAACCGATTGGTAGATAACTTCTAGCAAAAAAGCAAAAAAAAAAAAAAAAAAAAATTCACATATTCCTTCCGACAGTAAAAACTAAACAATAGTTTTATTTGGTCTAAGATTTTTTTTTAATATTTGGACTAAAAAACAAGACAAAAACGAGCATTTATTTTTTTTGCATAATGATTATTAAACTTCTGTACCTGAATACTGTTAGGCTCTCCAGAAAATCATGTCAAACAATCGTCTGAAACTGTATTCACATCGAAATATTTAAAATCACAGAAAA
Source organism: Danio kyathit (assembly GCA_903798195.1). NCBI lineage: Eukaryota > Metazoa > Chordata > Actinopteri > Cypriniformes > Danionidae > Danio > Danio kyathit. The sequence continues at coordinate 28,738,021 of LR812540.1, forward strand.
ATAAAATATCGCAACATCAGATTTTTCCAATATCATCCAGCCCTAGTTATTAACACATCAATTTTTTTACATCAAGAGGAGAATTTAAAGATTTATAGTAAATGATAATGATCACCAATCCCTAGTTCAACTGCCAATTATAAATAAAACACACACTTTAAGCAACAACACTGTGACATCAAACATCATACAACACGTAAGACATCATATAACACAATTATTAAATCAATAAAGACTTGTGCAACAACAATAAAAGGAATTACTGTTACACACACATTTTTTTTATTATTAATAACCAACTTAAACAATTAAATATTGTACTGAACCATTCCAACAACTTTATATAAACATTAACTAGTTCATTCTAATTTATAATATGAATAATTATAATTGTGTTTTATCAATTCAGAATATTTTTGCTATTTTACTACTATTGTTTACTAATATTGTTGTTATTGTTGCTAATGTTTATATTTTAATTTCAATTATATCATTTTAATTTTGCACAATTTTAGGTTTTATCAATTCAGGATTGTTGGGTTTTTTATTATTACTGTTTTCATAAAAAAAATTGATGAATAAAATAAATTAGCTATACAAAAATATTAGCTAGAAAAAGTTTAAAATAGAAATCATTTAACAAATTGTAAAAAAAAAAAAAAAAAGCTTATTTATGCACAATGTAAAATAACAATATTTCAGAACTGCTCATATCAATCAGCATTGGTCATGTAATTGGTCTAGCATTAGAGACTGGAGAAACAGGAGAAATGAAAGGGAAGATTTAGTCAACATGTTTTTAGGGCCGAGACCAACCACTGGAGTGAAGCGAAGGATCCCACAGAGACCCAGTGAACAGCAGCAGGACACACTGTGGGCCTCTCACTCACACACACACACACACCCTGACGCTTGCCCTGCTGCGGCTCCATTTACCCAGGGTTCCTCACACGTGTGTGGCTTGCAGGTGTCCGACTATAAATAACAGGCCGTGTCCGAGACTCACACTGGCAGCTCGAGGGCTTCCTCAGCTCAACGCTTCACTTTTCACACTCCCACATGAGAGATTCAACAAAGCAAAAGACGCTCCGCCACTTACAATTACTCAGAGGACACACTACACAAGCCGCAGATGACTATTTAAGCCTTTACTTTCTTGCATTTTATTACACGCATTGGCAGAAACTGCAGTTGAACACGTGCAGATTGCAATTCAGGATTGCGAATCATTCAGAAAGCATGACAGCTGCTAACTCGACTTTTCAGACATCTGCACTTTTACTGACAAGAGGGGAAAATAAGCCACAGAAGAGGAGAAACGCTCTCAAAGGAAGAGCTTGCGTCACAGGCAGAAATATATATATATGACGGAGTTGAAATACAGCGTGATTAACAGTCAGGACAAGTGTGTTTTAGCATAGCGTTAATTACAGAGGATAGAGCAACTGATACTAACAAAACTACAAGCTCAACTCACTGGCGGAAGCCAACGCTGATTACAGAGATGGCAAAAACAAAAACAATTTACAGGTTTTGGCTATTTTGGCCCACATAGCTATACGCTCAATATCTATGTTTCCATTTAAATATGCTAATTAACTATGCGCAAAACTGGAATATTGCATAAAAGACGTACGAATAAAGCAGCGTTTCTATCCAACGAGTCAAAGAGAACGAAATGATCACTTCTTGATTAACTGGCAAAAACAACAAAAGTTTGTTATAATGCACATACTGGAATTTGTTCGGTAAAAGTGTTTCCATCGTGGTTTATGTACGTCTTATTGAATAAAAAGTTTATCCTCAGTTATGCGCATACGTTTTTTTGGTGCATTTTCAAAGCGTATGCGCATCTTGGCGTTTCAGTCAACCGATTTTTAATACGCATATGTTAAATGCACATAAAATTAGGTGGATGGAAACATAGATAATGACTACTTTCCTATGTATAGCATGCTAGTACTAGGTCGGCACTTAGTTTGACTTCAGACCTGCCATATTTCTTTGTAGCCTGGAAATGACCAGGTGGTGGTAACATTCCTCAGAGAGTGTTAATCACAGTTACTACAGCTGTAATGAACAATTGTTTGAAAAATCGATTCTAATATTTTAAAAATGTATTGTTATTCTATCTTGAATAGATTAGATTTTTTGTTTAACAGCAGTTGGCGCTCTAGGCTAGTGTTTAAACCGTAAACCCAATTTCTCACGAGGAAGAGCACTTGTGTGTTTAGCAGTCATGCAAGTTGGCTTTAAGCCATGAGATTAAAGTAAACAGCTCACTATTCACCTTATTCTTCACATACGAGCAGACGCAGCCATTTGAATCTTTTTGACTCGAGACTTCCTGTCTCATTTACTTGCATACATTTTCTGACGTTTATTATTCCTAGTCATTTCTCCAATAGGAAACTGAATCGTAAGTTCTAAAACAATATCGCGAAAACGAGCGCACTTCTGCATTGAATTAGGTCAATAAAACACTCCTGTAATTGGCTTAAACCTTTACTAACTTTAATAATGATCGTTTTAGGTTCAAGTGGTATCTGTAAGGAATTGAATGCAAGCAGAGAACAGCTGCTTATAAAGCATACAGTGCCGCCATCTGTTAAAATCTAAGCTCTGAATCGATTCAAAAAGACAATAGGAAAGAATATTGAAAATCTCGATATCTCAAATGTTCGCGACAGCTTTAACAGTTGCCACAAATTGAAGGAGCACTTGGTAAATAAAGACAGGTCCGTTTGATCAAGGTTGCAGCTGAACTCTGCAGGAAGGTCGATCTCCAGGAAGAGGATTGGGCACCCCTGCCAAAAGTGCACCAAGAAATATTTTGATCCAAAACTACTGATCCAAGGCAGGTTGGGTCCATGCTTTCATGTTGTTTATGCCAAACTGACTCGAACATTGTTTAAATTAAGTAAAAGAAGAGTCGCTAGATGAGGCAATCCTTTCTCAGTCTTCTCGGTTTACTGAAGTTCCACCAACGGACTCTTCTCATCCGTTTCAAGGTTTGTCCTGACTAGAGTTTCCTCTGGTCTGAACTGTACAAAGCTGCTTCTTCTGGCCATGTGGCAACTATTCTGCTCGTCCCTGGGGACGAATAGTGTCTTCCTCATTCAGAAAGATCAGACGGTCCATATAAAAGCTCATGGACACAAATGCCCTCAAAAGGTCAATTTGTGCAGCTGCAAAACCAAATCAGCTAGTTTTCAATGCAATTCCAACAGGCCAGCGAGACTATGTTGTGTTGAGGAACATCTGTTGAGGAACACTTCAATATTTTTCCGGTTAGATGCAGACAAATGTTGTTGTTTTTTTTAATGGTGTCTACCTGCTCATAATGAGACCCATCTCTGATACGGTTATGCAGAAATATAGCTTTAATCTGGCAAGTAAATAGGGCTTCTTATCTCAAACGTGATGCAGTGGACCGTGGCGGAGTGTGAACGTGCAGTTAATACACAGTGAAAACAACACTATTCATATGAACAACAAAGACATTTGCTTCAACTACTGAATAGGTCAGACTAGCAATAATATCTTCGGGGTTCCCACCCTTTCATGAACAGCAGATCCAAGGACTTTTTAAAGCACCATTCACTTTAAATTCACAGCCCAGAATATGCAGCGTCATAAATGTCCTTACTATACTTGACATGTCACTTACACTTAATATTTACATTACAAACATCAGAGTAATGTTCAAACAACTTCAATACTGATAATATTCAAATGCGGTTTCTGAAATATTGATAAAACATGCATTATTTGTGAGTGTTATTGTACAAGATTACAACAATTGTCTGTTTCTTTGTTCTGTTTTTGACAGATGAGTACAATTGTTGAAATAACACCATAAACTAATTTATTTCAAATTTAATTCAAGCACTTTTAAGGACGTGTTTAAGTACTTTCGAGGCCTTGATTGCATATGTCTGAAATTCAAGTACTGTCAAGAAGCGTGGGAACCCTGTAACTCATAAATATTAGACATAACACTATGGTATTACAAAACAGCAATCTTTTAGTACTAAGCATATATAAATTGAAGTGCAGTACAATTTTTGGCAAATTTAATAAGGCCTGCTAACAATAACAGTGTAAATATTTTAATATTAATTTGTTACAATCGCCTTCAGAACGTACATCGGGGTTATGTGTACGTGTTTCTGTTTGTATGTGGAAGTTGTTTTACGTGTGTCACAGGTACGAACGGCATTGGAGAATCTGCATTTCATACTGATGACGTTGGCAGCTGACACTGGGTTCGCGCCACCAAATCGCTCGTCGGCGCATCGTTTAAAAGTCGGCCCAAACTGGTTTTACTAAGCTAACCACTGAGCCACCGTGCCTCCTATTTTTTTTATAATATTTTGTATAAATTATATTAAACACCTAAAACTAATTTAATGTTAATAATGATGCTAACAATAAAGGATCAACTATTACGCAATAAAACATCTGATTACAAGCAGCCTGTCGATTCTGTCTAACTTGTTCTTTTTGACTTCCACAGAATCACAAAAATCTAAAAACTGGTTTTGTTTGGTTGTGATTAGGGATGCAACAATTATATTTTATAATTTATATTTAACAATTATTATTTTGGTTGTACGATTACGGTCTGAGGAATAATCCCGGTTTCACGGTTATGATTATTATGCATTCCTTAATTTTAAAACATGACTAAAAACTCCTTTTATTTTAAAAAGTGTTATTTATTGCTGCTCAGTAACCAAATAATACAGCACAAAATAATAAAAACAAACAAACAATAGTCCATTTCTCTTCGGACTTAAAAATAAGTGAAATTTTTTTTTTGGCATTTAAACAAGTAATATTTTTACACTGAAAATAAACGACAGATCAATGAATAAATAAGTAAATAAAAATAAATAAAATAATAGTATTTGTCTAATATAAATCTAAGCTACATATTAGCTAAGTATTACCCTTTTAAAGAGAACAAATGTAAAAGGCTGCTGAACCTCTGTCTAAAAGGCACTTTTGATCAACTATATTACAAAATTGTTTGGCATTTAAAATTTTTTAATTTTCTCTTTCTGGAGTAGTAATGTGTATATTATTCCATAGGTATGTTCCATACAAAGTATAAAGCTGATCGGTCCAGTTCTTGTCACTCTCTTGTCACTCTCACCTCTTTCAAAAGGTCCGCCTGGAAAGAGTGAGCACGTTGCGTGCGCGACGATCCTAATATGCGCGCACAAGCCACATGCCTCCGTTGGAAATAACGAACTTGTGTGCACAAAAGATGCAACATGTGAACGGCCCTTAGTTAATTCAGTGTACAAGCTCGGAACTTCAAACTAGCGCACAGTTGGCGTAACTTTCTTTACTTGCAGCAGTTTTGTTCCGTGCAGAAACGCGGTGTTGAGAAGCCTTTACGATTAATAAACTGTGATGAATAAAAGTGCAGTTAATAGTAAAATCGGTAATTCGTTGCATCCCTAGTTGTGATGAATGCTTGTCTAAAATCTATTGAGATTGCAATGTGTTTGTTCGTGAACTCATCCAGTTAACTGATACTTTGAGCAATACCTTGGAGAGGGTGTAAAAGTGAGCAAGTCATGATATTTTGATATTTAGTTTAGTTTGTTTAATACAGTTAGTATGTTTTGTTATATTTCTTTCTTTGCTTGCTTTAAGCTCCTCTAACTACCTCCTCTCCATCAGGTAAATTATCATTTATTTATAGTAAATATTTTTCTTTCACTGTACAATATTTTTCACTGCAAGTATGGACAATAAATGATTAATTGCAGTGATATTCGATCTTCAGTCGTTTCTTTCTCCATTCACTGGTTACACACACAAAACTATTATATATTATGTCGAAATATTCTTAGTTTATAAATAACATCTAAAAGAACGTAACACATTCATTCATTTTCCTTCAGCTTAGTTCCTTATTTACCAGAGGTCGCCACAGCGGAATGAACCACCAACTATTTCAGCATATGTTTTACGCAGCGGATGCCCTTCCAGACGCAACCCAATAATGGGAAACACCCATACACCCATTACAGCCAATTTAGTTCATCTAATTTACTTACAGTGTATGACTTTGGACTGTGGGGGAAACCGGAGCACCCGGAGAAAACCCACACAAACACTGGGAGAACATGCAAACTCCACATAGAAATGCCAATTGGCCCAGCCGGGACTCAAACCAGCAACCTTCTTGCTTTGAGGCGACAGTGCTAACCACTGAGCCACCATTCCCCCTATTTCTTTTATAATATTTTGTATAAATTATAATAAACACCTAAAACTACTTTAAGGCTAATAATGATGCTAACAATAAAGGATCAACTATTACGCAATAAAACATCTGATTACAAGCAGCCTGCCAATTCTGTCTAACTTGTTCTTTTTGACTTCCACAGAATCACAAAAATCTAGTGTCTGACATGTCATTTTAACGACTGAACGTTTAGGAAAAACAAGTCGTAAATTTCACCTCGTCAAACGACAAAACAAGCTGCTTTAGTTTGAGAACTTGCTGTCTTGTTTCTGCATGTTTACATCAGACATGTGCACAGGAACAAACTTCTGTTTAATTGGCTGTGGGGTCTGAGATGTATACGAGGCAGACAAACCACATTCTTTAGCACGAGATGCAGATAACAGCAACATCGCCGGCTCTGCCTTCAGCTAGTGTGTGAAAAATTAAAACCAGTGTATAATAAGCATATACTAGGGTTTTTAATGATAGTATTTTGCCAATCACTTCCAGATGAGAGGAATGGCCGTCAGTGAGTTAGCACTGGATCGACTGCTGACTTTGCAAACGCAAGCAGAGGATATTGTGGTTATTGCAGTGGATGACTGTGTTGCAGGAAGTCAACAAGGTTTTCATTTTACCTACATTAGCAGGTTTGTTCACAGTAACCGGGGAGAGTCCCGGGTTCACGCGAGGTTTGGGGCTCCATGAAGGAACATGACATATCAAAGTTGAGTGCCGCATGGCCATAAACAGAAAGAGGCAGGATAAGAGAAAGAAAAAAAAAAAGTGCAAACTCACCCCTTGGCTTCCTGTGAATCCTATTAGTGGTTTAGCAGACAGACCCTGAAAAACAAAACGAGGTCATGTGAGAAACCCAAGTTAAACAAAAGTGTGCATTTCATTTGATTTATTGATTAATGCATTCATAAATATAATACTTAACATAGGGTTTTGAATATTTTATTTGAATTTTAACATTTAAGTTAATATGGCAACAACGTATTTATAACCATAAAAAAAACATTATAAATGAATAAACAGAATTATATTATTAATATCACAGAAGGTAGTAATATTAAGACAATGATGAAAAATATTGACTATAATCATGTTCAAATATTTTGATTACATTAACTTAAAACGACTGTGACGCATCTATGACACCTTAATATTTTATTACATTGCTATAATATTAAATAAACATATTACATCTATTCACCTTATTCCTCGTGTACAAGCGGGCGCAGCCATTTGAATCGTTTTGGCTTGAGACTTCCGCTCTCATTCACTTCCTTTCATTTTTAGACGTTAAAAACAGCTCGTTTTGTTGCTTAATGTTGCAAACTGATATTTTATTATTATTATTATACGATTCTGCTTTATTTGTATAATCATGCAAACACTTGTTTGTAGAGAGAGTAGTTTGACAGTTTTCAGCAGTTTATTATTCCTAGTCATTTTTCCCATAGGAAACTGAATCGGAAGTTCTAAAAGAAACTGCAAAAACGAATGCACTACCACACTGCAGAATAAAGTCAATACAATACTATTGAATTTTAATGTTTACATAATTGATTATTCAATTCTAATTGAAATAAATTTAAATAGCATTAACAACCTCAAATTAGGGCTGCACGATACTGGAAAAATCAGACATTGCGATATTTTGTTTTTCTGCAATATATATTGCGATATAAATACCATTTTACCGGATGACTTTAATAGCTCTATTTGGACAACTCATTAATTTAGTTTTAGTTATCATTTGCATAAAATGTAATAAATTTCAATCATTGATAATACAACAGATCAAAGTTAAAAGTAAAATAACCGATGTTTACAATTTTCTTGGGACTCTTAATAGTACTCGGCTACAGAAATTGAATAATCAAATGTAAAATAGCATTGTACAGTCTTCATCATAGGGCTGCACGATTATTCGGAAAAAAGATCACGATTCGACCTCCCACACGATCTTAATTCAGGATCTCTACGATTCAGCCAATTATATTTTCAAGTTGGCCAGAAGCATAAAGGCGGTTGCACAAGTCTTCACGTTGTTTAATATACGTTGCTCAGCAACGTGGAGACCTCCAAATGGTGTTGGAAGAGTCAACTGTATTTATAAGGTATAATTCACCCAAAAATGTCATTTCTGTCTTAATGTAATGACGTATTCGCGGACGCGAAAATCACACATGAGTTGTTTGTTTACTACTGAGAGGATGCGCGTGTGCCCACGAATAATGTATACTTTAGTGAACAGAACCTGCATAGGTTGTGAATAACAGGTAATAAAAGTTGTAAATGATGTTAAATTTGTTGCACAGAGATTGTTTGGAAGTTGCGTGGGAAGTATGATTTGCAAGTATGTTTTTTTTTTTCTTGAAGTGGTGGCAGCCATGACATGAGCCACACTCGCCAGTGAAAGTGAAACCAAAACCACGCACATCATTTACATGATTATATCACATTGTAAAGTTATTACAACAAGCATTTGATAGGTTTTTCCTTCATAGTGAACACAAAGTGTTGTGCATGAAAATGAATGTTTATAGTATTAGTATAACTACTCTAGCCTATAAAATGTTGAATATAATGCAAGAGGGAATCCGATAATGACAAATGTCTCATTTTACCAGTGCAAAAATGGTCTTATAATTTTGTCAATGACAAATGGCAAGTGTATGTCTGAAACAGAATAATTCAACTTCAGAATTATGAATAGTTGTATTCTGATTACTTTACTGTGCATTAACACCCAGGACAAATTTCAAGTCTAGTCAAGTCCACCATTCTAAGTCTATACAAAATTTAGCATTTTAACCAACAGTAGACTTACACATAGGCCTAATATTATTATTGTTGTTTTACCATGTTTGAGAAAGAACAATAACGATAGCCTACTCATATTAACTTTTATTTTACATCTACAGAATCATGAGAAAATAGTGATCTTAAAAGGGTCACGAAACACCAAAACACTTTTTTTGAGCTGTTGACAGTCATATATGTGTCCCACGCTGCTATAAACACTATTAGGACACATATATTGCACTAAAAAGTGAAAATTGGTTGTTTTTGCGTTATTTTGAGCAAATTCGTTCTTCCAGTTTGAAACGAATTTTTGAAGCTACGTCACGGCCATGAGATACATAGGGGTAAATCCAGCCAGGAGAGTGGCTGGCTGGCTTTTTGAGCACATTCTGACATATTTGAGTGTGTGGCATTAATTCATGAGAAGACGTGCTTCAAACCAATCAGCGCGCTCTATTGTGTATGACGTGAAACTTCATTAATATGCATGATAGCTCCAGAGACTGTATACACTGTACAGACGGCAGAGAGACGCCACGTTGTGTTGCTAAAACAAGTGAGAGAACAAGAATTTGGAGACACGGGTCGTCGGTGTGCAGCAACAAGGTTTTGTTTTCATTTTCCCTCTATGAGAGAGCAGCTGGACTCACGTGTGGATTACAGTGCACGCGACACGTGACAGAAACGCGTTTGTAAGGAACATTTTTTACCCGAGAGTTTTTCGCATCTGGAAATGGTGAAATCCGGATTTGCCGCTCGTCTCCTTTTAATAAAAAGACACAGCTCCAGTTTGATTGTCTGTCTACAGATTTGGTAAGTGTGTTTGCAGTGCAGTGCCCTTTGTTTTACCCAGATTGCAAAGTTAGTTCGTGGTCAGCAGAGCTCTTTCAGTTTTTAAAGACATACCTCAGTCAAAATGATTTAGTTACCAAGTTTACAGTATTAATATCACTGCAATATTATAGTCCAATTTTATAGACTGAAAGATCCGCTGTAAATGCTGCTCTCCAAATGTAAACATGATCAAACTTTTCCCGTCGTGCAGGATTTTCGCCGCATTTTGTCACAGGATATAGTCTATATACACACAGCTTTCTGACGGTACCTACCGAGTCATCTAAGTTACCGAGAAATGCGGAGGATTTTTTTTTCTCCCATTCGCCGTGCGGTATCAAAGATTGGATTAAAACTCCATTCTCCAGCAGTTCCTCGCTTAAAATATCTCGTTTGTCACAGGCAACATGCAGGAAATGTTCCTGAATAAAAAGTGAAAATGCAAAACTGCAGTTAAAGTCGACAAATTAATAATTTGGCAAGTAGTTCGATTACTGATGGCCATGTAAACACAGTTACTGTCTTTCTCCCCTGCGTCTGCGTGCCCAAACAGAAACTCCCATATTTGCATATCCTTCCCTCTTTCCCTCCCCTGACACTCCCACCTAAATGGAGCTGGACACGCCCACTTTTCCTGACTTTTTTCAAACTAGAGGTGTGAAAACACCCTGCTGAGACAGGGGGTTTCATGGCCCTTTAAGCAAAAAAATAGTGATTCTCATTTTAGCCAAAATCATGCCAAATCCTACTTCATCATATTAATAATTCTAAACATTTAACTCTCATTTAGACACCAACTATAAAAATTTCTTGTCTCTAAATGCTTTAAACACTACGAAAATCAATCACAGGCCTTAAAAACACATGATAATCTTGTACTCTATTATGGTTATACAACTGTAGCTCCTGGAGAAAATATCAGCTCAATATTGCAGTCCCCGTGATGTAACAATTGTGTTTGTGCACATTGCGATATTGATGCGGAGACGATATATTGTGCAGTCCTACAAAAAACATTGCTTTATTAAAAATTTCAATTATTTATTATCCTGATTTTTACAAGTACAAAGCTAAGCACGTTGCCCACAGTTTTGAAAAAGAAATGAACAAACAAGAAATCAAAACTGGCCTAAATGTTTTCATTATTTTTAGTCAACAAGCATTGGCATTTCCATTAGTCAGATCCACATTTACAAGACTCTCTCAGATACTTCAAGAAGCGATCAAAGACCAATAAACACAAGCACACAGTGTTGGATCAACACTACAAAAGCAGCACAAACCCCAACAAAGTGCTGCAAAATACACCCATGAAACCACGTCTGGAATTTCAGATGTCAAACACAGGACGCGCAAGTGCAATAAGAGGAACGCTTTGCAGAATAATTCCTCACTTGAGCCACGCGGTCTGTTTCCCAATATAAAGAGCTTTAGACAGGAGCGTGTGCCAAGAAATATGGAAAAACCCAACACAATGAAGACAACGGAACTCAGTATAGGCCGTTTCATAAATATGGAGCGCAATTAGGATCGCAAGCTAATCGGCTACATGTCCTCGAGTAGCACAGACTACTTGCATATGATGAAGGGTTCATCATTGTGCCACCTACGACCCACTTCATGTTAAACAACGCGTCTTTTCTGGCCGAGTGTTCATCGACATCAAAGCAATTTCACTAAACATGCTAGGTGCATCTGGACGAGTCCTCTCATTACATTAATGTTAGGCCTGAAAAGCCTGAATGTTTCGGCCATTCAGTCTGAAACCAGATGAAATTAGCGAGGCAGATTATGAGAAGATCTCGTCTTGTGAGATGCAGCAAGTCACGGAGGACTTTCTTGGAAGGAAGTGTTTCTCAAACCAGCGAGTGTAAACAAAGCGTGTCGCACTTCCTTCCTCAGATAAAGCCGTTCAGGGGAAAAAAGGGAAACGTAAAGAAAAGCGGAAGACTGTATCAGCAGGGAGGACTGGATGTGTTTTGGATCAGATCAGAACTAGGGCTGCACTATATTGGAAAAAACTTTTATTTTTGCGATACATGCTGGAATATTGTATATAATTTCACCACATAAAATTAATAGCTCTACTTGGAAAGAGTTTACAAAATCATCATAATCAATGTAAAATTATGTTGAGTGCATGTGCATTAAATATAATAAACAAATCAAAAGTATTGATAAAATCTAAGATAAAATCTTAATATCAGTAGAGCAAAACGAACAGAAGTTTTTTGTTTTATTTCTGAGAGTCTAGCAGTATTCAGGTACACAAATAGAGTAACCAAATGTAAAATAACAGTGCAGTTTTCATAGTGTGTATATATACAATATTGAAATGAAGGAAGCACTGATAAAGATGTGAAAAGTGACAAAACTGCCATAATATGTATGGTAGGTCAGTAGTTGGTGCGGTCATCTTCTTAGTAAACGGAAACTATATGAAAGTGAGAATTAGCTCAATGTCCAAAAATGACTTTCAAAGATATGTCACTGACACTGATGTCAATTTACTGTGTGTAAATGATGTCTCCACTGATGGTTGTAATACGGGTGAAATAAATCAACTCTTTGCTGAAAAGGACGTGTGGTTCATGCTTAGATAAGTATACATGTAGATGAGCTGAAAGTCCACAGAGTGGAATATATTGACCAGGGCGCTCTGCTGATCTTTCGCTATAGTCGGTGCAGCAATAAGCCATTGAAATAAACTGGTTTCACAGTGCACTGCTTTTACATTTGAAAGCTGCATCACATGACAAACAGCAGGTTGGTAACCTTTTTTCTGTCAATAATATTTGGGGGCCAAATATAAATCAATAATAAATAAATAAAAATCTTTGGTTCCCTAGTTATGAGGGTGTTGGCATTTTCCAAAACATTTTATATTGCATTTCAAAACCCGTTCTCAAAATTATGCATTTTCAGTTCTCAAAACGCCATTGTAGTGTAAATTACAGGCAAAACACATTTTCCCTTTTTCAGGGCTTCTACAGGTATCAACAAATTTAAGGCTAAACACTAAGGATTAGGTTATTTCTTAACCAAATACCTAAATGTTAAAACAAGAAAACTCTAGTTGTATTTACTTTTTTTCGACAATGTTTCTTTTTTATGACAAATTGAACACTGTTAAAAGTATATTTATTATAGACAATTACATGATCAGAAATATATATTTGTTGTAGGGTTGCATGGCTTACCGTGCGTACGTACGTATTTATCATGGTAATATCATGATACTATGGCTCCAAAATACTGGAGGTGCCACTGTAGTTTGTAAAGGGTAGTATCGTCATTAATAGTCTATCTACAATACATAATGTTGCATGTGGAAAAGTAACTAAAATGCTCACACGCTCGTGCAACAATTCTATCCTATCTCGATACTTTTTTTTAATAAACAATGCAGTTTCTATAGTTCTGGTGATGAACTCAAATAACATATCTTCTTTAGTAAAGACCTACTATACATGACAGACAGCACAATCTAACTAAAAACATGATGCTTGCTATAAACTATGGGCTACATTATTTGAGCATTCGTTGTGACGTTGATATGATCTGTTGTGGTCCAACGTTTCCTTTTTTAATATTAAGATTTTTCTTTTAAATCTGCAATAGGCTACCACTATTGACCCTAATCGTTGGTAAAATAATCAACCTTTTAGCAAAGCCTGATATTTTCTTGCAGTTTGAAGAAGACTAAACTAAACTAGCTGAGGCCAGTTTTACTTAATAAACATTCCCTCGCCTAAACTCGCCGCGAGTGAGATGGAGAAACTGAAAGCATGTCTGAAAAAATATTTGTCTAAAAAAAAAAAAACAATCTTTTTACGAAACCAATTTCATTTAGTATAATTTGTTGGTTATTTTAATGTATTTTTTGTCAGTTATCTACAAAATAAACAAGAAAATTTAAGGTGAAGTTTAAAACAAGGTCTGTATATGCTTCAGCGCACAAACTGACAGAAATAAAATATTAAAATTAATAAAATTACAGTGAAATATTAACAGTTTTAGAGTAGCCTATATTAGCCTAAATAATTTTCATATGCGCCGGGCAGTCGGTTTCATTTTTATTAAATCAACTACTTTGACCACAATGAGCCAGGCTTTACAAACTATTCGCAGCCCTTAGTATTCCTCTTGGAAGAATAAACTCAATCGGAAGGATGAGAGAACAGACACTTAATCTGTCGCATCTGCGCAGCCGGCGTGTGAATGACGCGCTTAGTGCATCAATAAGACAGCACGCAGCCCTCCGTTATCTGCACACACTTCCAAAACAGAAGCACAAAGGAAAGAAATCAGTGCGGTGAGGATCTGTAAAAATATATTATTGACCCTCTCTAATTTAAAGTTTTAATTTTCAGGTAGGTCTACTTTGTGTGTGAAGAGCAGGTGTTGCGAATGTGATCGGCTGATAACAGACAGAGTGCAACAGGATTTAGAAACAGCAATGAAGTCCATGTTGCAAGATGTCCAGGATGTCCATCTATGACATCTTGCAGGTCAAAATGAACCCATTTAATGTTAAACTAAATGCATTTCTCCACTGATTAGTTAAACAAAAAGGAACAAATAGTCTTGGAGAAAGTTTTATGTGTTGCCATGAACGCGACATGCAGGTTTAATTGTGAATGAATGCAGAATGATTGACAGGCGCAGCAGAGGGAAGCACTTAACTGAACATGAATATAACTACTTGAATCTTCATCTGTACTTCACATTAAACTATAGAATGGCTTCAGAACATTTAGGATATAGTAGGCCTACATGACAACTTTCTAGAGACTTATAATCGGCTACCTTCATGGCTTTTGTTGGCTTATAAATTACACAGAATATAGCACACACTCAAGATCGGATTTTGATCGGTGCCAGCAAAAATATGCAGTATCGAACCAATCCGATCCAAGTATCGGGATCGGTGCATCCCTAGCAACAATAGACCATTTTATTTAAATTGTCTGTGGAGCCCTTATAAGATTGCAAAACTGTTTAGAATTCACACCTTTTATGGTAGCCTATTGCACATTTTCTGACACTTCACACATCTGAATCAGTCCATTTCTGTTCCTGCCAATATGATTCAGTAGCTACAAACCACAACTCACAAAAGTGAAATTTTGAATTACTATGGATTCTTACCTGATAAGACTTTATGAGTTACAGTATTGCAATACTACCTAGTATCACGATACTTCAGCTGGTATAGTATTGTAATGTGAATTAATGGTATCGCAACAACCCTAATTTGTTGTATATTTTTGTTGGCTTTTTGTCCGAATGGACAGAGTATAACTCCTATTTAACCTAATGCTTTTCTGTTATAAAACCTTGCCTATAGACGAATTACCATGTTTGTAAACATTCAGGATAGGCACGCAGCGAGGTTGCAGAAAAAAAACGGGAGCGCTAGCATTTACAGCGAGGGAATGACATGCGATGCGGTTCAGAGTTTGTTGTTGTCTTAGAAATAAGTTATATTTGATTACATATTATATATATTATTTACATAATGCTTTTAGCAAATTATAACAGCTTGTCACCCAGTGATAAGCACAGTTATTCTGCAAAATTAACGTTAAAGTGAGCGGCGTTCATCTGACCGGTCCATTTGCGATATCCCAATGGATATTGGATTAGACGAAATGGCCAAGCATCCAGCCGGAAATATACAACTATCTCATTGAAATTCCAAGCGATTTTACAAGAGAGAAGTTAAAGGCCTACAAGTCTTTGGATGCCTACAATTTGTTCTGTGTGGTCATGTGCAAGAAATAACGTTCCCCGATTACCACAGTCAAAACTTTGTAGTGTTAAAAACCGAGGCTCTGCCTAGTCAAAGACAAGGAAAGAAGACAGAGCTATACAAGGCCTGGGTAATCATCAACAAGCAAAACTGCATTCTGACAGCGAACTGCACCTGTACGGCAGGTATGTGAACTTACATTTTTACGTTTCATTCTTAGCATTGTGTGCGCAGTTTAATTAACCATATTTAATTAATTATAATTTTGCTGAAATCATTGCTGCCATCAAAAACGAGTAAAGTATAATTAAGCATAGCGTGAACTTACTAGGGCTGTGCAAAAATATTGATACATCTAACAATGGCGATAATTTCTTTTACGATAATGTATCGATAGTCCAACCTCAAGTATCGATTCAAGTTGTGTCAAATGACCTCCTCCTCCGCTCCTGTAGATGTCGCTAACTCACGATGAACAAAACGCCAAGTAGTACAGTATCAGAAGCAAGCAAGAGTGAGCATGACGGATAGACAACATGATGCTGAGGCGGCATCACCGATCCTCCGCACCGCCCCATTGCAAAACCGCTCGTGAAAAACACACACTCAGGCCCCGTTTACACTGATACAGCTTAGTTTTAAAATGGCATTTTAGAACAAAAATGATCCACATCCAAACTGGCGTTTCACCTAGAATTTTTGAACAGCCCTCTGTCTGCTGAAAACGCACATCATGTGACCACACACACACAGACACACACACACACACACACACAGTCATGCGCTCGTCTGAGCTCCAGAGAACAGTGTATGGACTGTATATTTTATACAGTCATTGGTACGGACAGTTTATCAAGGATGTATCGCATCTCACTACAAGTTAGTTGTTAAACGTAACGTAAATTAATCTGGTCTCTATCTAACGACTCTTCTGTCTTTTGATTCTCTCAGGTAACGTGTCACAGCATCAGTACACTGCTTCAGTCTTTCGCTTTTACGCTTGCACTTAGTAATTTTAGTGAAAACCTCAGATACTATTGGTTGATTCCTGTTGTTTGTGCACCTTTTTTACCAAGCAAGTGTGTGGACGCCATAACGGCACAGTTCACTCTGCCTAGTCATGCCAGAGTCCCGCGGAAAAAAAAAGAGGTAATAAACAGGTGGTAATTTGTGTGTAACTTATCTTTATTTATTTATTTATGATTTGGTTATGAGTAAAACAAAGGCCATGCGGGTCAGGTAGTTGAAACGGTAGGCTACAAATAATTAACTAGTTATGAATTTATTAATTATTCATAAATAATTAATTCACCTCCCCCTATGACGACAATGCCATGGTCCATCACCATGTTTCACATTAGACATGCCAAATTGGTCAACATAGTACAACCCTAAACGCTATACCAGGGAGTACTGAATTAGACAAAAAATAAATGCCATTTGTAAGCATTGCAATATACATAGTTCTCTGTTCAATCACACTGTGCAGTTTTAATGAATTGGAATGGATGGAAAATAAATTGGAATTGGAATTTTAATATAATGTGACGAATACTAATACAAACTATTGCAACATATCACAATATTTATTGTATCGCGATAAATCACGATATATTGTATCGTGACCCATGTGTCGCGATATGTATCGTATCGTGAGGCCCTTGCCAATACACAGCCCTAGAACTTACATAATATGAAATGAGAACTGCAGAGTCAAGCATTTTTAATTAGGTCCTCACTCCATTCAACTCCCTTTTAGCCAAAGATGTCTGCGGTTAGCATTAAAAGCAGTGTTGTGTACTGTAAAAGTTAAGTTTTCTATTTTTGGACTTTGAATTTGGCATCCTACGCACAACACGACATGTTTGCTATTGCAACCGGTCTCTTTTTGCAACCGGGAAGCCGTGTGACGTAGGTTGGTAATTCCTCTATCCAGTGGTTCTCAATTCCAGTCCTTGGGCCCCCCCGCCCTGCACATTTTGTGTCTCTCTTATTTGACACACAAGGATCAGTTCATGGATCTCGCTGTTAATGAGCTGATGATCCTAATCAGGTGTGTTAGGAAAGGAAGACATACAAAATGTGTAAGGCAGGGGCGCCCCGAGGACTGGAGTTGAGAACCACTGCTCTATTCCATGACCATTTATAAAAATAATATATCTTCCCCTTACATCTTTTTGTATAACTGGAGATTAATGTTAAGGGAAATATTGCCCTGTTATTATCATAAGGAATTGTGTAATTGTTTTTAGGTTTCTTTCCCTGATCAGAGAATTCAATTTGGACAATTTGCTAAAAAAATGGCTGTTGTCACCTGTGTCTCACTTATTCTCATATATACAGTAGTCAACATTCGAAGAGAATCAAAAAAGCTCTTCAAAATTGTCCTAGGACAAGAATTGGTGTTCTATAGTTTTAGGACAACTTTGGCGAAGGTGGTGATCCACTTCAAATGTTGACTACTGTATATTATTGGTGATTGGATGGTTGGACTGATTGGGCATCTTTACTTGGAGGAAAATTAAGACCTGTTTAAAATGTTTTAAGACCTACACCAGTATTTTAGTGAATTTAAGACTTTAAGGCCTAAAATTTTGCTTTTAAACTTTAAGACATTAAGACTAAGACCCCACGGACAACCTGCTTTTTAAATGTAAATGTTGTCGTATAAACAGCGAAAGCAAGCACAATATTGCCCAATAGTAGCCAAGTAGGAAGCAGAATATTCATAAATTCTGTTCTACATTATACTGTATGAGTGATACTTCGACTGCAACTATACATCTAAAATTGAGTTCATAAATATTGGGCTTACTGCACAGCTATTACTAGATTACATAACATTATATTACATTATGAACTGAAATGAACTGCAGTAATTGTGCGGTTTTAACTGAACTGAAGTGTGAACACAACATTTGGTAACTTGATTCACAAAGCAGTTAATGCAAACTCATCCATATCTGGCTTTTCTAAAAATATAACTTAGAGAGATGATGATGATGATGCACAAAACTAGTCACGATTTCAACCTATGTGAGCTGAAAGTGCGAGACTGCAGCATCATGTTCTCACGACTCATTTCATCTAGCCTGGTGAACTGTACACATGCACTGAAGCTCTGTGCTCGGGGTTCTGGCTCACATCAGGAAATGAATAAATCATCCTTT